>JASDQU010108604.1:216895-240227 GCA_032191745.1 Picea mariana
CGAGGTCAGAAGCAAGGAACACACACATCATCTTGCTTTACGTCTAACAGCGAGGTCAGAAGCAAGGAACACACACATCATCTTGCTTTACGTCTAACAGAGAGGTCAGAAGCAAGGAGTCATCTTGTTTTACGTCTAACAGCGAGGTCAGAAGCAAGGAATCATCTTGCTTTACGTCTAATAGCGAGGTCAGAAGCAAGGAACACATATACTCCCCCTTTCGGGGAGGGTCATTTCGAACTATACCAAGCTTATCTTGAAAGTGTTCAAAATTTACACGAGATAGAGGTTTGGTCAACACATCAGCAACCTTTTCATCCGTGCTAACATACAGGAGCTTCAAGGCTCCTCTCTGCACCATGTCACGGATGTAATGATAGCAAATCTCTATGTGCTTCGACCTATCATGGAATACAGGATTCTCTGTCATCTTTATGCAGCTCTGGTTGTCACATAGGATCGTGGTGGCTTCCATTTCTAGGTCAAATAGACTGGTCAGCAACTTTCGAAGCCATATAGCTTCGCAGCTACCAGAACATGTGGCAATGTACTCTGCTTTCGTTGTGCTGAGAGCAATACTGGATTGCTTCCTACTCTGCCACGAGATCATGGCTGATCCCAAACTGAAACAGCATCCGAAAGTGTTTTTTCTGTCAGCAACGCTTCCTGCCCAATCTGAATCAATGTATCCACTCAATGTGAAATTATGATCTCCGTCATAACTGAGACCACAATCTAATGTACCTTTAAGGTACCTCATCACATGTTTTGCAGCCACTAGGTGAACATGTCTGGGTTCTACCAGAAACTGACTCAAGGTGTTCACGGCAAAACAAATGTCTGGTCTGGTGTTCGTCAGGTACATCAGCGATCCAATAATCTGTCTGTACAGTGTGGCATCTATCAAGTTTGACGAAGTATCAACCAGTAGCTTCAACTTCACTTCCATGGGTGTATTCATGGGCTTGCATTCCAACATGTCGAATCTCTTCAGGATTTCAACTGTGTACTTCCCTTGGTTAAGGAAGATCCTCTCTGGACTCTGCCATACCTCAAGACCTAGGAAATAGTGCATTAGGCCGAGGTCTTTCATCTCAAATTCTGAAGCGAGTCTGTTCTTACATTCGGTGATGAGCTTTTCTTCTCCAGTTAAGAATAAGTCATCCACATACAGCAATAATATTACTGGCTCATCGTTCATAATTTTGAAGTAGAGATTTGAATCAGCTTTACTCTTGGTAAAGCCTAAGCTCGTCAAGAAACTGTCTATACGACCATACTAAGCTCTAGGAGCTTGCTTCAATCCGTATGAGGCTTTCTTCAATCTGCAGACATGAGACTTCTTGTCTTCCACCTCAAATCCTTGAGGTTGTTCTATATACACTTCCTCTTCGATGACACCGTTTAGGAAAACTGTCTTCACGTCCATTTGGTGCAGCTTCCACTTCATCTTAGCTGCAAGAGCTATGATGGTCCTGATCGAAGTGTATCTGGCTACAGGAGCGAATGTCTCTTCATAGTCAATGCCTTCCTTCTGGGAAAAGCCACGAGCGACAAATCTTGCTTTATACATCTCAATACTTCCATTAGCAGCATGTTTTATTTTGAAGAGCCATCTGTAGGATACCCCATCTTTATTCTTCGATCTGGGAACTATTTCCCATACTTCGTTCTTCATTATGGATTGGTGTTCCTCTGTCATGGCATCTGCCCATTCTTTTCTCTGAATGGCTTCTTCAGAGCAGGTAGGCTCCTCTTCTAGAAGATCACACATCAAAGCCGTATAACTGGAGAATGGCTTTGGTCTTTTCACCTATCTCGTGGTTCCTTGGGGAACACCATACTTCTCTCCATCTTGAATAAGCTCTCTGGCTTTCTTTTATGGAGGATCGTCATCTGAGGAGGTTCTTGCACTTCTACTATATCATGGTTTTCTAGAAGTTTCCTCACTAGGGGAAGTTATGACTTCCCTCATTGGTTCTGCAGCGCTAGGAACTTCCCTCACGGATTCTGCAATCCGGGGAATTACGGGTTCCTCTTCATATACTTCTTCAAGATGGCATCTTCTTGATTTCTTAAGTGTTGCTTCTTCATCAAAGGTCATGTCCCTGCTGATCTCAATGTGATGTTGACATAGTATATAGATTCTGAAGGCCTTGGAGACCTTACAGTATCCCACAAATATTCCCTTCTTTCCTGAAGGGTCCAGCTTGTTTCTCTTTTCTTTAAGTATATGAATAAACACTAGACAGCCAAATATTTTGAGATGGCTTACCTCTGGCTTCTTTCCAGTGAACATCTCTTCTGGTGTCTTGAGACCAAGTGCACTATGGGGCAATCAGTTCTGCTCATAAACAGCTGTCATTATTGCTTCTGCCCATAAGCACATAGGAAGATCTTGATCATGGATCATAGTCTTCACAGCTTCCAGTATGGTTCTGTTCTTCCGTTCAGCTACACCGTTTTGTTGGGGATCTTGATCCCAACATCTTTGCAGAAGCTCACGAACTCTTTCGAGGTATATTCTCCTCCATTATCTGACCTGAGTATCTTAATCTTCCTTTCAGAAAGATTCTCTATCAAGGCTTTGAATTCCTTGAACTTGCTGAATACTTCAAATATATCCAGGTCTTTTACGAGAATAATCATTAATGAATGATACATAGTATACATACCCATTAATGGAGCATGATGGCATTGGGCCACATACATTTGAATGAATGAGTTCTAGGACCCCTTTTGCCTTGTTGTCCCTCTTCAGAAGCGGGTTCTTGATGTTCTTCCCTTGTGCACATCCATTGCATACGCCTTCATGGTCACCTTTGAGTTCTGGTAAACCTATGACCGCTTTGCATATGTATGGTAGCGTCGTTGATGTGAGCTAATCTTCTATGCCAAGATTCTTCAATGGCATGGGTCATGGCAGCTTCTGAGTGACCCTTTAGCTTATGCGAGCCACCTTCTTCTTTTCCAATGATGATTGCTTCATTTATGGTTTCTCCTTTAGCACGTTGCCTTCTACAACCTTCGCTATAGCTTCTTCATGTGACCTGGAGCAAGGTCAACAAAACAACAAGCAAGAATAATATCCTTCTGATAATATAAAGCAATAGCACGAACAATCACCACAGTAGCTCCTTTTAGAGCTATCACTTATAATTTATCTGAAGCAAAGATTAAAGGTAAGGAATACAATACGAAGTGAGCTCCCTCTTGCACCCATCTATGAGCTTCTCATCCCCTATAAGAAACAGGTCATCCACATATAGTACTAGGATCAATGGGCAACCATCTTCAACCTTGTAGTAAAGGTTGGGATCTGCATCACTCTTGGTAAACCCCAAGCTCATCATATCACTGTCTATTCTGGCATACCATGCCATGGGTGCCTGCTTAAGCCCGTACAAAGATTTCTTCAATTTGCAAACATGGGACTCCTTCCCATGGATTACCAAACCTTGTGGATTCTCTATGTACACTTCTTCTTCAATTACACCATTCAAGAAGACAGTCTTGACATCCATCTGGTGTAATTTCCATCCCATAACGGAAGCAATAGCAATAATAGATCTAATGGAAGTGTACTTTGCTACTGGAGCAAATGTCTCGTCATAATCTTCTCCCTCTTTCTCGGAGAATCCTCTAGCCACAAATCTTGCATTGTACTTCTCTACGTTGCCATATGCAGCATGCTTGATCTTGTAGATCCACTTGGGAGTCATTACTGACTTCCCTTCTTGTCACAAAACCACTTCCCACATCATTCTTCATGATGGACTGATACTCTTCAATCATTGCATCCTTTCACACTTGTTGCTTAGCAGCTTGCTCATAAGTGGAAGGTTTTGAATCAATGATTTTACTCATCAGCGCCACATAGCTAGAAAACATGTGTGGTCTCTTTCTCTCTCTGAAAGAGCCTCTGGGAGTTGCATGTCCTTCAGCTTCTTGCAAAGTATTCTGGAGCCATGTTGGTCTCTTCCTAGTAATTGTAACTTCTCTGGGTGGATCTACAGGTATCTCTGGCTCTACTGTCTCATTCTGATCTTCTGGAATGTGTTCTTCTGGAGTAGATTCAATCATTATTGCATCCCTTGGAGCCCCCTACTCCTCTTTGTCCTCATCCATGTGAGACTCCCTAGATTTCCTGAAGGATGCTTCTTCATCAAATGTAACATCCCTGTTAATCTCAATCTGTCTTTGTCCAGGGATGTATTTTTTGTAAGCCTTCGAAGTCTCACTGTATCCAACAAAGGTGCCCTTCTTTCCTGAAGGCTCCAACTTTGTTCTCTTTTCCTTGGGAACATGTATGTACACTGGACAACCAAATATTCTCAAGTGGCTGACTTCTGGTTTATTTCCAATGAATACTTCTTCTGGTGTCTTATTCCCCAATATCTTATGAGGACATTTGTTTTGGACATATATGACTGTACTCGATGTTTCTGCCCATAGATGCATGGGTAAATTCTGGTCATGGGTCATCGCTTTAGCTACTTCTACAATCGATCTTTTCTTTCTCTCTGCAACCCCATTTTGTTGGGGGTTGTAGGGAGTTGTCAACTCCCTCTTAATCCCAGCTTCTCTGCAAAAGTCTTTGAAGTCATTTGAAGTGTATTCACCTCCATTATCTAACCTCAAGATTTTAATCTTTCTTCCAGAGATATTTTCTACTAAAGCCTTGAATTCTTGAAACTTGTTAAAAACTTCATATTTTGCTTTCAACAAATAGACCCATGTCTTACGTGTGTAATCATCAATGAAAATGACATAGTACACAAAGTTACCTAGAGATGGCACGGTCATTTGTCTGCATACATCTGAATGTATGATGTCCAAGATCCCTTTGGATCTGTTGTCACAACTTGAAAAGCTTCCCTTGGCACTCGTGCCAAGTGCGCATCCTTTGCATACTCCATCATGATCTATCTTCATATCTAGTACACTTGTAACCATCTTGCTCAAAACTGGTAAGGCTCTGTAATTTAGGTGAGCAAGTCATCGGTGACATAGCTCACTAGAGCTAACACTGTTGTGTACAAGGGCTTGTTCTAGGTGTCCCTTCAATTTATACAATCCTCAATCTCGAACACCAATCACTATAGTTGAATCTATACTTGAACTGGTGGGCCATAAAAGGACTTGGCCATCCACAAAAGCTACCCTGAAGCCTTTATCTTCTAAAGCAGAAATAGAAAGAAGATTCTTCTTTAAGCCTTGTACAAACAAAACATCTTTTATTTAGATAGAATTCCCTTAATCAAGTTGGTAGGAGGCTTCTCCTTCTCCTCTAACTGCATGCCTGGAATCATCCCCAAGTTCTACCTGAAGGGATGAACTCTTCTCTGTCAATTTTGTAAGAGAACTTTTGAACCCGGTCATGTGCTTGGAAGCACCACTGCGTACTAGCCAAATATCACTTCCTTGAGTGATAGTACCTATAAGAGCTGACATAAAGACATATTCTTCATCTTTTGATTCCTTTGTCCTTTTCTAAGATGTGGACTCTTCCATATTTGTTGCATGTGCATGATGTTTTCTCTTTCCTTTCCCTTGAGGACATTGATAAGAAAAAAGTCCCAACCTCTTACAAGTGAAACATCTAATTTTAGATACATCCTTCTTGTGGTCTGGAACTGATCTTCTAGTTTTTTTCGGACTGATATTTCTCCTTTCTTTCCTTTTCTTCACATGAGTAGCAAGAGCTTGGTTATCTTCATCGTTGGTTTTCTGAGATTTGGATATCAATCTTGATTCTTCTTGGGTACAATCTTTCCATAGCTTGCCAAATTTGGGTAATTTACTTCTTGCACAAATTCCCTGAACAAATGTGTCCCAAGAATAAGGAAAGCCATTAAGAAATGTAGTCACAAGCTCTGCATCATCCACTGAATCTCCAAAAGTTGCTAGTTGGTCCTTGATCTGCAAAATTCTCATGAAGTAGGTGGAAATTGTATCTGACTTGTTCATCATCATGTTTCTGAGTTGATGCCTTAGGGTTAGTTTTTTGCTTGTGTTCTTACTTTCATATAATCTTGATAAGGCATCAAATATCTCCTTTGGTGTCTTCAATTCTGATACATTGGGGATCAAGTGGTCCTTGATTGAATTTGTCAAGATCCTCTTAGCCTTGATCTCATTCTTCTTGTACTTCGCCTTGGCGTCTTCTTCTTCTGGTTCTGGGAGAACTTGCTTGACATGATCCAAGAGCTCATTCTCTTCTAGAATGAGTAGTATCCTATGCTTCCATGATTTGAAGTTGTCTGCTCCATCCAACCTATCCTCAACTCTCATTCTAGTAATCATTTTTACTGGTAGAAACTCTAGGCCTGAAAAATCTCAAAATTTCAACCTCCTTGAAAAGTCAACGTTAGGGTTTCAATATGTGCGCTAGGGTTAGACGAGTTGCTCTAAAGTGGAGTTAGTTCCAACAACTTTGGAAAGAAGTGCTCAACGAGCTTGACAAAAGAAAATTGTGCAGCGGCAAGGTGCTGCAGCAAATCCAAAGTGCGATCTTCCTTCCAGTGGTTAAATTGTTCTAAAGGTAACCAGCTTTGATACCATGTTAGATTTTCTTAAATTTTCAGACCAATAGATTTACCAAAACATTTAGATCTTCTTTTACATTTAACAACCATATATTGAAGATATAAGCGGCATAAAAACAAGCACAAGGAGACACACAGATTTATCCTAGGAAAGCCCCAAACCCGAGGAAAAATCCAGCCAACCTTGTTGATTTTTCAATAAGCTAGGCTTAAGCATGAAGTTCATTCCATTCATAGCATTTTACTTAAACCATAAACAATTTGTTGCAGCAACCAAGATCACAAGAAGAAACACCATGCACAAGTACACAAGAAGTATCTTGGGAAACCCTTCTCAACAAGGGAAGAAAACCCAACCAATCCTTTGCTATATTCTTCAAGAGAAAGACCTCCACCACCATAAAGGCCTAGCACACAAAAGGGTGCTTATAAACCCTAGAAGACTAGTGCCCAAGAGAGGTGCGCACTTTTCCCAAGTACAAGTGTTTGCTGAAATTTCCAAACTCACACTTGTGTTATGATTCTTCAATGGGGAATTTACCTTTACTTATATTAGACTGAACCTATGAACAGTAGTGTATGTTGGCACAACAGGGCCAACCTCAATAACTTATAATATAATTAATAATTAACATATTAATTATCTTTTACATTAATTATCTTTCACATTCAGGTGGGGCTGACCTGTACCCTTTACATTACAAATAGGGTTACAGGTAAGTCTGACTCTTGAACAATATAGCAAGGGATCTCATACACCCACTAGTGCTCAGCCACTAAGGGTACATCCACTTGTGCTCAGCCACAGGGATGTCCATATCTCTATCTCATTGTGTTTCACAGGAGAACCACACTCACTAGTGCTCCGCCACTAGGATCACGTTCACCTGTGCTCATCCACAGGCACATCCAACTCAGCAGATCTTCTTTCTCACGGCATTACACAGGAGAGTCATCTAGAGTTCATCATCTCAACTCTCTGCTCAGAGGAGGCTAATACATTGTTTCATCTATGTCTCAGGACGATGCACCTAGCTCATGGGCTTTCACACGTTCACCTGTGCTCAGCCACAGGCACGTCCAACTCAGCAGATCTTCTTTCTCACTACGTTACACAGGAGAATCATCTGGAGTATCATCTCAACTCTCTACAAGGAGGAGGCCAGCACATCGTTCCAGTTCTGTCTCATATAGGAACCACACACCCAACTCATGGGCTCTCTCTTAGGTCTGTGTCCTGGAGGATGTCTCACGCAGTTGTAATCATCAACACTCCCTTTCAGCTAGGGAGGCATTCTCCACCAGGCCAAGTCTCTCACGGGAGTACTCGAACTTCGTCTTGGCTGTAATCATCAACACTCCCTCTCAGCTAGGGAAGTAATCTTAACCAGGCCAGGTATCTCATGGAAGTACTCGAACTTCCTTTTGGCAAGCGGTTTGGTGAAGATATTTGCAATTTGCTCATGTGTAGGAAGGTATTGCACGTGTACTTCTTTCCTCTGCACCATGTCTCTGATATAATGATATTTTATCTCAACGTGTTTCGAACACAAGGTTCTCAAAGAGCTTTACACAGCTCTGGTTATAATAATAGAATCCATCTCATGATCAAATAAATTTGTCAGAGGCTTGCGAAGCCACATTGCTTCGTGGACTGCCACACTCCATGTTATATGCTCTGCTTCTGCGGTACTTAAGGCCACAGAGCTTTGTTTCCTACTGCACCAGGAAACCATGGAAAACCCCAAGGAAAAACAACAATCGAATGTGCTCTTCCAGTCCATTGTACTCTCTACTCAATCTGTATCGGCATATCCCTGCAAACTCAAGTCCACACTGGAGGCATATCTCAGGCCATATCCGACGGTGCCTCGTATATATCTCAATACATGTTTTAGTGTTATCTCGTGAGTCTGTCTCGACTGACTCATGAGTTGACTAAGTACATTCACTGCATAGCATGAATCAGGTCTAGTGTTAACCAAATACATTAGTGATCCAATTAGTTGTGGATCAATCTCGTCTGAATCATCATCATTCATTTTCTTCAAATCCATCACCATCAGTGTATGGATTTTCATTATGTCACATTGAACTTCTTTAATATCTCCACTGTATATTTTCCTTGACTCAGGAAAAGTCTCATTGGTCCTATGTCATACTTCTTGTCTCAAGAAGTAGTGTATCATACCCAGATCCTTCATCTTGAAATCAGAAGTCAAAGCTTACTTCTATCCAACAACAAGGCTTTCTGAATAAGTCACCAAAATCAGGCTCTCGTCACCAACGATGTAATAATATAGATTTGGATCAGTACCACTCTTGTTGAAACCCAATATCATCAAGAATTCATCCACCTGATGTAGTTTCTAACTCATGGATGGTAGTACGGAAGGAAGTATATCAGACTTATTGGATCAAGTGTCTCATCATACACAACTCCCTTTGTTCGTGGGAATCCTCTGGCTACAGATCTCGCTTTGTATTTCTTGACACTTCCATCGGTTGCATGCTTGATCTTATGGATCCACTTGGAAGTCACCATAGACTTCCATTCTGGTCTCTGAACAATATCTCATACATCATTCTTTAAGATATACCGGTATTCTCCTATCATGGCATCTTGCCATACCTGTTCACCTATCACTTCTCCATGACAAGAAGGCTCAGAATCAATGAAGTGGCTCATGACTGAGGGGTAGCTCGAAAAACTCTTTTCCTTTCTCAGGATGTGCCTTGAGGGGCTTGTGTGTTCCTCTACCTCCTGCAGAGTTTGTCGAGCCTAGGCAGTCTTTTTATGCCCTCCTGCAATATCTCTGGGCATATCAACTGGAGCAACTAAATCGGCTGAAATAATGTATGTCTCCCTCTGAACTGTTGAAGGGGGAGAAGGTATTGTCTCACTATCAATCTCCATCTGAGATTCTCTGGATCTTTGACAGACTATCTCTTCTTCAAAGGCAACATCTATGCTTGTCTCAATCTATCTCTGACCAAAGTGTAGATCTAATATGTCTTTGAAGATTCACTTGTTATTTCATAAATGTATCCTTTCTCCCTGAAGGGTCTAGCTTGGATCTCTTCTCTTTGGGTACATGTAAATACACTGGGCACCCAAGTATCCTGAAGTGTTCAATCTCGGGCTTCACTCTAGTGAAGGCTTCTTCGGAAGTTATGTTTCTTCAAAATCTGGTGAAGACTCTTGTTCTGAACATATATTGTGTCATGCATGCTTTTGCCCATAGAATCATAGAAAGATTATGATCATGCATTATTGCATCGGTTGCCTCAATGATGGTTATGTTCTTCCTCCTCAAATAGTTTTGACTCCCTCTGAAGTCTGAAGTATAACCATCTTCCTTTGTTGTTAACATGTTTGGAACAAGAAAACAAATGAAAGGAAACAAAACAAGAATATCTTCTAAAGGAGAATAATGAGTACATCTCTAGAATCAAAGCAATTTAAGAATTGTTGTCACAGTGACAACACCTACTTGTAATGTAGCAAACTTTAGAAATGTAGTTTAGAGGCATGATAATTAAAACAATCAAACCTTTTGAGGTTTGACCCTCACTAGGGCCCTTCTTTCCTCTGAACTTTCCTTTGCGTGCTAGAGCAAGGTTCTCCTCATCCTCAATCTTCAACTGGTTGGCCTGTGAAAACCCAACTCACAACTCCTCCTGAGTAAAAGCTTTCCGCCGTCTCTCCCAGTCGGGAAGCTTCTCCCATGCTACCACTCCTCTGAAAAACATGTCCCACTGCTTGGTGAAGCCATTCAAGGTTGTCCTTATCAGCTCAATGTCATCCATGGTCTCCCCAACTACGGCCAGCTCATCTCTCATCTGAGTGAACTTGGTGAGATAGGTAGCAACTATAACGAACATAAATATATAAAATATATAGATATGAATAAACAATCATTGAATAATAATAATTAATACATCATAATGAAAAGACATGTCTATTAATGAAAGGGAACCCCTACATAGGTATATATGGCCCTCATTGTCATTATAATCAATCATCTCATATTATCTTATTTATTCTCACATACATTTATATTATTTATTGTCCTTATGGATATCTTTATATTCCAAGTATTTTGGATATTTACATAGTGAACAAGGTTGGTTCACCACAGTGGTATCACTGCTCCATACTCTTATTCCATTAATCATCGCTCCATTATATAACTTAAGACATAAGTGGACCCTCTAGAGTATATGAGGTATATATATAACTTATATATATATGTGTGTGTGTGTGTGTGTGTGTGTGTGTGTTAAAATTAATGCAGCTGCAAGAGCCATTCTCCGGGTGGATGGCAAAGACCCTAGTTGAGATCTAGGGCCCCCAGTACACTCATGGGGTTCTTGGCCTAGGACCAAGCAGTTAGAGCCATGGAAAAAGACCCTAGTTGGGGCCCCAGTGTATTGATGGGGTTCTTGGTCAAGGACCAAGCAATATAATGATATAAGTCCCTAGATGTGTTCTAGGGCCCCTGGATGTGTTCCAAGGAATCTTTGCTCGGTGCTTGGATTGATCCTTGGTTGTGTACCTTGGTGGATAAGACCCTAGTTGTGATCTAGGGCCCCCAAATGCGTTTTGGGGTATCCTGGTCTGGGACTAGGCAGTTTCTTGGTTAAGTACCAAGCCGAGATGATGTGTGATCTTCTTCTCTCTCGGGATGGTCCATGAGACATAGGAGAAGTTAAGGAGAAGGACATGATCACATCATCGACCTTCCTCTTATGCTAGGGTGATAAAAGATTATAAGTTATAGAGACCTCTCCTCTCACTCACTCATTCTTCTTCCTCCAAGCCAAGTCTTGGTCTGAGTTTTTATTGCGGCTCCCTTTGTTCTAGTCGTGAAGTGCTGCGGCCCTCCTTGGATCTATCTCTCTTGCTGAGTATGTGGTGCAGCCCTCCTTGGATCAGTTTTTCTTGCTGGGTATAGGGTGCGGCCCTCCTTGGATCAGTTCTCTTGCTGGGTATAGGCCGTGGCCCCCTTTAGGGCAATTCCTCTTCTCCCTTACTGTTGTCGCTCCTTGTTGGTGTTGTCCTCCTCCTTTCTCTGTTGGTGCTTCCCTCCTTATCTGTGGTTGGTGCCACCTGTATGCTGTCACTGTCTCATTTCTGGTGCTACTTGTATGTTGTTGGTGTCACCTGTATGTTGTCGTTGTCCTCCTTTTGTGACATGTGTATGCTACCTAGTTTACAGCTTTTAGTACCCTAATCACGGTTTGATGAGGTAGCCCTAAAACTGCTACCTAATTTTGTCTATTGTTGTAGCAGTTCTATATTCTTGGACAGATTTTAAGGTTGTTCGTGGCTTCTTTTCAGCCTCTAGATTGGATAGTGGTGTCCTTGTTTCAGCCTTGTACTTGATGATTGGTATGCTGGTTGGTTTTCTGATATTTCCCTAAAGTTCTTCTTGGCAAAACTGTTCAAAAGATCATGATGAGATCTACCCCTAAGGGTTTCATCCATGACCCTTAAAGCTTTTTCTGAGCATACAGAAAAGAGGATAACAGCAAGCACATCAGGTAAATCTGTTCTTTGTTTTTGCTAAGGTAATACCTAGATCTATAATGTGATTTCTGTTATTAATTGTTTACATCAGAATTTTTGTTTTGACTATATCGCTGATCCAAAATTACAGTAGCAAATAAAATTAAAAATTATTTATGTTTCTAGCTAGTCTATAATTTACCCTTAAAATTCTAACAATATATATACTTTATATTATAAAGTAACATTGGCCCAGGGACTATAAGGTTACTATTAGACTTATAGTAAAAAGAGCAATTATATATATTTTGAAGGTTATAAGTTATAAAGTGCTTATAAGTTATAAAAGAGAAATTGAAGGTTATTTAAAAGAAAAGTTATAAAAAGGTGGAGCCAATATTAAAGAGAGAAGAAACTTGTATTCAAAAGGTGAAGAAAAGTAATCTATATATATATATATTAAAGGAGTTATAAAAAGGAAATTATTTATCGTAAAAATAATCATAATTCAAGATTATAACAAGTACAATTCCAAAAATGGAAAGAAGAAGATTTACTTATGAAGGTTGTACAATTTAGGTTTTCTACATTAAAGGGGAGTATTCAAGGAAGAGAGGTTAACATCATCATCAGCTTAAACTATAATGAAAATTACATTAATATTGATTTGGAAAATCAATTATTAATTTTAGAACCGAATATAATTGAAGAAAAAAAAGATAGTTTTCAAATTAAGAAGTTGCAAGTGACAATTGATGAATATGAATATATATCTCAATTCTATGTTACAACCATGTATAAAGAAGAAATTTACTTCATTATCGGGTTACCTTGGTTTAAAAATCTAGGTACCTTCATCTTAAACATGGAGAAAAAAACCGTGACGTTTCCCCATAAGAAGAAGATGATGACACTTCAAGACACTAATATGAGGTCAAAATCAATAATACCTTCATCAGAAGACTTTAAAGATATCTCGAAGGTGATCCTTCAAGAAAACCAAAAGTCAATACCAAGGATGCAAAAATAATTTGACGAAGTTATCAAGGATAAAAACGAAGAAATTTCTCGTTTAAAAGAACACAATCAAAAGCTACTTAATCAAATCAAGAAATCAAAGAATTCAAAACAGTGTGTTCAAAAGTTAGAACAAGAAAAAGACAATCTCAAGAAGAGCCTATCATAAAAAAATGAAGAAAATTCTCATTTGAAGAACCTTAATCAAGGGTTACTAGAACAAATCAGGAAATTGAAATAAGAGAAACTTGAAAATTCAGACATTAAAGATAGCAACAAATCAGATAATGAAGAAAATTTGCGTCTAAAAATCATCATCAAAACCTATTGATGCAAATAAAGAAGCTTAAGAATGATAAGAGGTTGTTGGAAAACAAGTTGGAACAAATCCAGAAAGAGGCATCAAAGTCCTCAGGAGTAAAAATCCAAGTCATAGAAAAAGAAACAAATATAGATCCAATCCACATCACAGCTCAAGAAGATGTCGATCTAGTCGAAGAAAAGACATATAAGGATGTTGGAGTACAAACAATGGGAACTCCAAGTGTACGTAATAATAGAAGTTCATCAATTAACCAACCAACATCAATGCGTTAAGAAAATCATATATCAAAGTTAAACAAAGAAAACGCTACAAGTATGATAAGGAAAAATCATGTTATAAGAAATCCTTATCGACATCCAAATCATACGAGCAGATATCTCAACTAGTCAGAATATCAATGTCATTCAGGTCGGGAATGACTAACTTATCATCCAAAAAATATCGATACCAGTGCAATTTAGTCTCATAATAACCATTCATCTTGGAACAACAATGTTCCACAAAAGATTGAATTAAGATGGTCTGATCCTTTCAACTCTTCGTCATTCATATCGCCCCGTATCATCAATCCTCACTGTTATCCCCTAACCTAGGGATAACGAAGGAGATCACGTCTCGAGGACCACTTGAGCATGGCCCCGGAGGGCCCCTCTTTTCATCAGTGCAGTTCACTTATCACCAGCAGCAGTATCCATCCCATCAACCTGGTCCTAAAGTAATGATGAGTCTTGCTCCATGAGGTAATGAGTATGGGTATCATGGTATGTATCACTCTGATTTTTGAAGCACTTGAATATGTTGTACTGAATCCTTCCTCATTTCATGAAGTTTGCTTGGAAATTATGCTCTTTGCCTCGTTCATACCTGGAGGGGTGACAGAGTGCCCTAGTAAGTTGATTTCCCTTTAGGATGGGTTTCTACTGGGTGGATCTATGAAAAGTCATCATCTATTCTCTCCATTCTTACGATTTTCCATCTTTATTCCTTTCATCTCCTCTATCCTTGTTTGGGCATTGGGATTGGCTACACTAGGAAGGGTTGTACCTTACTTCATGGAAAGAAGGGGCTAAAGGCCCAGAGGGTAAAAATAGCTGGCAAGAGTTAAAAGCCAATGTTGAAACCTTCGAGATGCTTCGCCCAGGGATCCCCAAGAAAGCAGTGAAAAGCTTCTCAGTAAGAAAAGGGGACCCATAAGATAATATAAACATTCAAGGTATTAGTAGATGGATAGGGGGTCTCATCACGAACCGACCTATTATGACCATGGGCATGTAGCAGTATGACACTACCATCTATCTGGTCACCAAACCAGGGTAGTGGCTCTTGGTGGCATAGCCAAGAGAAAGGGGGTCTCATCATGAACCAGCCTTCTCATTTTCGTGAAATGTTTGTGGATAACACTGTCATCTCTGGTCATCAAGCCAGGGGGCCTCATCACGAGCCAGCCTTCTCATTTTCGTGAAATGTTTATGGATAACACTGTCATCTCTGGTCATCAAGCCAGGACAGTGGCCCTCAACTATTCCCTTGAAGCACAAGAGCAAAAGATCAAAAGAAATAAAGCTAAGAGTAAAAGGCAATGAATGGGTTAGGAAACAATTGCATTTATGACAAGGTGCAGCTCGCCTTCTACAAAGGCACCCACAGGTAAGACTTTACATTTCTCTGTTATTACATGCACCCCATGCCCAAACATCTACCCCGTGTCACCTCATACACTTACATGACTTGGATTAGACCCCGCCTGGGAAACACCCCAAACTTAAGAGAGGTTAACCCAATAGGACACCCTGAGACGTTCTCAAAACCTAACTTGTCAAATTGCATAACGTCTTTGAGCATTTGTCTGGGTTAAGGGGGGTTTGATGCACATGTTCGGGTAATTTAATTATTGGATGTGATTTACATGATATGATCCCTGTGACCTATGAAACCCTGGAGGGCATACTTCTTGTTGCTGCAGGACCTTTCCCGGTGGACCGGTACACATGAGGGAATGATTAGCTCGGACCTTCAAGGAGGATTAAAGCCCACAGATGGATGTTGAAACCCCAACCAGGAGTAACAAGAAATTGAAGACTTGCACTGGGTAGAAGAAGGACATTGCCTTTGGAGGCACCCGAGCAAACCTAGACCCAGGGGACCTTGCCTTTCCCGCATGGACGTTAGCCCTTGAGGGCCTTTGGACGTCACCATCGTAGCCCTAGACGTCATCCAAATCTAGGGTTTCATTTTTGGAGGCATTTATGAGCCTCGTGGCACGTGTGGGCATTGTTATCGACCAAGTTGCACTAGGATGGACTTCCAGCCAGCCGCCAAAGATTGAACATTTATTGTACAAAATTTAGAGTTCAGAAGTTCAGCCAGTCAATAAGACCAACTTTTTCACATTTTCCATAAAAACTTGTAATAAGAGATGTTGCATGATGAACTTGTAAAAGGTCTTAGCCACCTTCGACTTAGGCATGAGTTGTTACTCTGGAGTGTTTTTTTTTACTTATTAATTATATTTTGTTGTTTAAAGGCAATTTATATTTCTGAGTTTTTTCACTCAATTCTCCAATGTTGGAGTATATACTCATGGTTAGGCCTTAGCATGGATCTAAGCCTAGTGTCTAATGTATATTACCATGCTAAACATACTCCTAAAGTCTTATGGAAATGTGCTAAGTCCCCCTTAGGATTTTTTAATTTTTTCAGTTAATTAAAAAATTTTTGCAAAACGGGAATTTTTAATTAAAAAATAAAGTTGTAATAGAAAAGTGGTACTATGAGTGTTCTTATGCCTTGGGGGTGCTCATTTTTGGACCTAGAGCACCCACATTACCTACATTTCCACTTGGTTGAGTAAATTAGTGATTTTAATCACTTAAAAATTAATTTTACTTAAAAAAACCCAAAAAGTCAAATAAAATCAGCAAATGCTAAATTTTGGGAAACATGTTTTAACATGTTTTGGGTGAATAAAGCCTCAAAACGTCATGTGGCAGTAATAAGATGCATGTAGTGGGTTATTGGTTGAAATTGGAGGAGGCATACTAGAGTTAGAAGCTTCATTTGGAAAGAGGTGTGCACCTCTTGAGGAGAGGTGGCGCAATTCTTGAGAGGGCTGCCTACCTCTTGAGCGGTGGCGCCCTCCCCCTCTTCCCATCGCTCACACTTGTCATCCAAAGGAGTTGTGGGATAGGTGGTTGCCCTTTCCTTACACTTGGTTGCCCTTTCCTCTCCAAGTGGTGCGCCCTCCTCCTTTGGCATCTTTCACCTTTTGCTATTTAAACAAGCACTTGCCCATTGCACAAACTAGTTGGAGTTTGGGGATTGTTGCTTGTAGTTGTACTATTGTAATACTTTTCATTTGGAATTAAGAGACTTTGGAGGTCAAGAAGGTGTATTATACATGTGTGTGGATCCTTGATGTCAATTTGTGTTTAATCTATGAGGTAATATTTGCCTAATTTCTTCTTTGGATTTGTTATCTTGGCCTTTGAAAGAATGTTATCATCTAGTAGGATAGGATTTATCTAGCTTGTTGTTAATCCTGTTGTTCATTTATATTTAGAGACTTTGATGTGTATGTATATTTCGGTTAACTAACATACTCTTCAAGTTTCTTGTGTAGGTGACACCAATTTTGTTAACAAGTTTATTTGCAAGATTTTAAAGCTTACAGGGTCTTATAGCTTGGAGTGGTGATGAAACTTGCTTGTCTCTTCACAACTTCAAGGATCTAAAGACTTAGTCCCTCCTTAACTCATCTAAAGCTCCATTGCTCAAGGGTTCCAAGGCTACAAGTTTCTTCATTCTCACTTTCTCAAAGGAAAATCTAAATTTTAGTTATTTTGTTGCAAATGCAAGTATCTTAGATCTATCTTTATTTCAAATTTTGAATATCTAAGTGTACATGCATAAGATAAACTAGATCCAAGTTTGTACTTTCAAGTTTCATCTAATTGCTTAGATCTAGCATAGGAAAAGTCTCATTTAGCATGTTTTTCTTTCAAACAATTTAGAAGTTAAAGGGTAGTTCTTTTCTTAAAGCTTTCACTTTCATATTTGGCAATTAGAATGTCTTTATATTGTTGTTTTAAAACAGTAAACAAAGACCCTAAGTGTTGAAATAATGTAACTGCGAAGAGCATTCTTATTATTATTGGATTAAATCCCCATTGCGGATTAATCATGTCATTATTATTATTATTGTTATTGGATTAATCCCCATTGTGGATTAATCATGTCGGTAATTGTATAAGGACCAAATCCCCTTTTGCGGATTGGTCATCGGACAATTATAAAGGGCAGAATAAGAAGTCGGCCCCAACAGTTATTATGGAAGACCCAGAATTAATTAAAGGTGGGTTTACCCACCCAGAGTGAGAGGTCGGCCCTGCCAGTTGTGACATTTCACACGTGCCAGTCTTGTATAAATAAGAGGCTAGCGCCTCAATTCAAACACACAACTCACTTGCTCATTCTCTTATGAGGCAAGCTGCAATTACCAGTTGGAGAGAGGAGAAGAAGAGTGGCACATCTCTTGGAGAGGACTATCTGTATTGGTTTGAGTTATCTCTTGAACATTGTATAAGCTATTTATGATAAGGAAGTTTTTGTTGGGTTTTCTTCCCCTATAGGGTTTCCCAGGATAAATGTTGTGTCTCTTGTGAATGTGTATTTCTCAGTGATCTTGTTCTTATGATGCTCTTATCTATTGAAATGCAAAGAACTATAATAATGGCATAAACATTAACACTAAGGAGACAAGCTCTTTAGCTTTCTCTTCTTAATTCATTTTTGTTCATTTTACACTAGTTTTACTTAGTCAATTTTGGGGCTTTCCTACTAATAACCAAAGACACTTCCAAAGTATGTTTGGCCATCTTCTGTCTTTGTTTGCTTGCTGTTTTGTGCAGGTTTGCGAACAGATAAGAGGAATTTATGTCCGTTTTGGGCGGATTTGGAGCATCCGGGACCCCCCGGGGCACCCCTTTCTTCAATAAATACTTGTAAAACATTGTAAAGACTTGTGACCCCCCTTAATGAATGGTCACAAGTCACTCCATTAAAGAGTTGTGTAGTTTCTTTAATAAAATCAGTGGGGCTACAAGCTCTCACTCTTCATCCCCTCTAGGGGAACGGTGTTTTTGGTGATTGTCTCAAATTTTCCAATTTAGCTTAGATTCAATTTTCATAACTAAGGATAAGGTAAATTTAATCTTCCAATTCATCACAAAGCACTACAATCTCACATAAACAATAAAGTTAAATAAATCTCCACATAGATTAGATTTCATTTGGAAAGTAAGATTTTAATTGCTAGATTAGTTTTCCCTTCTGCAAAGTAGAACATTAATTGCTAGATTAGATTTCATTTCATGCAATTTCTTGTTTAAAATAAAAACTCCCCTCAGCTCCTAGTGCGGTTCCTGACCCTTCTAGTTGCAAGCTAGTCTCGATCTGCTGGGAGTAAGTTTCATACACATTGGGTTCGTCAGTGGTGATAGACTAATTAAGGAAATCCTAAAGAGAATTTAGTTTTAGTGGAAACGTAAGAGAGTCTGTGAGGATATCTGGCGGGAACTTTGAGATCTAGGTTCTCCCTGTCAGATCTCCCCACATTTTCTTGAGCTTGTATGTAAAATCAGAGGGACCTCCCTATTGGATCTTCGGCATTGCTCAACCTCCACTTTAGGGACCTTTTCTAAAGGGCCAAATCTAGTTTAGACAAACACTTATTTTTCATGCAAATAAATTTTATCTCATTAACCTACCATCAATAAACCTTAATAAAATACACGATCTGCATTGCCCACGAATACTTTTAAGGCGTTGGTCTCATTTACATATTTGCAAAGCCATATGCTTCACACTTTTATTTTCAGTCATTTATTTTGAAGCAATTTGATTTTACTTGCATCTAACAATTATGTCTCAAGTATCCTCTAATGCAAGTATATGTTTATGTATATTGTGGTGAATAATTGATCTGTATATGCTTTGTTTTATGTTGGTTAATGAAAAAATAAACTCCTAAATTCATTTCTTGTACTTAGATTAGTTTCAACTACCCCCCTTACCTTCGCTAGGAGTTGGCCTAGACGGAGGAGTTGAGGATTAGGTGACAGCACCTTAACTCTCACTTGCCCCCAAGGACACACCGAGTGGATTGAAGATTTCTTCCACATCTCTCAGGTGTGTATAAGGAGGCAACATTTTGGCGTCGTTGTCGTGGATAAATCTTTTTATTCCCGGAATACAGCTTTTGTTTTCTTTTTTGCCTTTTTGCTTTGTTTGATGCTTCTTGTTTGTTTAGAATAAACTCGATCATCTGACGACTCCACTTCAAAATAATTTGACAAGGTATTCTGCAAGGAGGAACTCACGGTTTGCTTAAGCTTCATCCTTGAACCCGAAAGTGTTTTTGGAGGAAGTTAGCCAATCTTTCTTCTGGTAGGATCCTTAATAATTTTTGGGTCCCAATCCATTTATGTTAGACTTTTTATTTTTCTACTAAATCTAGTTTAGAAATGGGTGATCTTTATAAACCTATTGATTTTTCTGCAATAGGTGGTTATCCACATGTGATTCCAGAAAAAGCAATTAAAAATTTGCCTTGTTTTCAAAGTAATAATATTGTTGATGCTAGACGTCATGTTAAGAAGGTTTCCCTTTGCTCTAATAAATGGTGTTGCAATGCATTATATGAAGATGTGGGAATGAAATTGTTTATCTTATCTTTTGATGATGATGATCTTGATTGGTTTACAGAACTTAAGGATAAACAGGTTAGTACTTACAATGAATTGATTGATGCTTTTATGGAAAAATGGAAGGAGAAGGACTCTCTGAATATAAACACAGTCAATTCAGATGTAAGAATGATGCTTCACCAGATTCCAATCAGAAGTTTAAAGAAGTCATTCAAGCCATGGAATTTATCTATGCAAAACAGTTAAAGGCCATGAAGGCTCGCCTTGCAGAGGCAAAACCTTGTATTAAGTATTCAGACCCTATAGAGCCAGAGCTTCACAGTGAACAAGAAAGGGAATTTCACCTGGAAATTCCAGAAGAGCCTATAGATGAGTCATTCACTGGTCATGAGGAAACAAAGGATTTTGAGTTTGAAATGATTGAATATCCAAATAATTCAAATCACCACCCTCCTCCCGAGGAATCCATCTCCTCAAAGAAGATCTTTGACAGTTATGATGAACTTGAAACGATCAGTGAAGCAAGTGTATTGACAGTCCCAATTCCAACTCTCAATCGTCAGATGAATTAATAGTAGATAATGGGAAAATGGAAGACAACTCCAGCCTATCAATGCAAAACCATTATGAGCAGTGGTTGGACTTCCATCATGATAGTCCAATGCAAAGATTCATCAAAACTTTACAAAGTTTGCCAAACTTCAATGTTTGGTTGAATAAAGAAATGCACATGTTTCTTGGGTGGTCTGATCCCAAGAAAAGGGCCAAGTTGATAAAACTTGGAAAAGGATCTTCAACGAGTCATCCCGAACATGGATTTTTCAGACATCTCAGGTCTTATTCTATCCATGACCTGGTTGTTACATATGTTTTCTACTTCAGCCAGTTGGATAATGAGAAGGTCAAAACTATCAGTGAGCGGACAATTTTTCAGGCTTTCTTCAGTGATGCTATTGAGATGTCATGGGGCATCCTCTGTAACGTATCTCTAACCCTTTCCTCCGCATTTTAAATTTCATTTATGCTCACTTTCTTCTTTTATACTTTATGTATAATAGTTCATATTCATTTTTGTATTATATTTTGTATTCACATGTATAATAATTGTGCAATTTCAATTTACACTTGGTCTTTATATACATGTGTCGTTGATGTTGTTTTGGGCAAGATGCTTGTGATGTAAGGACAGATTTTGGATTCTTGCATGCTCTCATTTTTTGCTTAAAGATCAAGCACACGTCCCCATATGGAGCCAATGTTATCCACCAAGTTGCACTAGGATGGACTTCCAGCGAGCCGCCAAAGATTGAACATTTATTGTTCAAAATTCAGAGTTCAAAAGTTCAGCCGATCAATAAGACCAACTTTTTCACATTTTCCATAAAAACTTGTAATAAGAGATGTTGCATGATGAACTTGTAAAAGATCTTAGCCACCTTCGACTTAGGCATGAGTTGTTACTCTGGAGTGTTTTTTTTACTTATTAATTATATTTTGTTGTTTAAAGGCAATTTATAATTTTCGAGTTTTTTCACTCAATTCTCCAAAGTTGGAGTATATACTCATGGTTAAGCCTTAGCATGGATCTAAGCCTAGTGTCTAATGTATATTACCATGCTAAACATACTCCTAAAGTCTTATGGAACTGAGCTAAGTCCCCCTTAGGAATTTTTAATTTTTTCAGTTCATTAAAAAAATTCTGCAAAACGAGAATTTTTAATTAAAAAATAAAGTTGTAATAAAAAAGTGGTACTAGGAGTGTTCCTATGCCTTAGGGGTGCTCATTTTTGGACCTAGAGCACCCACATTACCTAAGTACCCACTTGGTTGACTAAAATTAGTGATTTTAATCACTTAAAAAATCATTTTACTCAAAAAACCCCAAATGTTAAATTTTGGGAAACATGTTTTGGGTGAATAAAGCCTCAAAACACCATGTGGCAGTAATAAGATGCATGTAGTGGGTTACTGGTTGAGATTGGAGGAGGCATACTAGAGTTAGATGCTTCATTTGGGAAGAGGTGTTCACCTCTTGAGGAGAGGTGGCGCATTTCTTGAGAGGGTTGCCTACCTCTTGAGAGGTGGCGCCCTCTTCCCATTGCTCACACTTGTCATCTAAAGGAATTGTGGGATAGGTGGTTGCCCTTTCCTTACACTTGGTTGCCCTTTCCTCTCCAAGTGGTGCGCCCTCCTCACCAAGTGGTGCGCCCTCCTCCTTTGGCATCTTTCACCTTTTGCTATTTAAACAAGCACTTGCCCATTGCACAAACTAGTTGGAGTTTGGGGATTGTTGCTTGTAGTTGTACTATTGTAATACTTTTCATTTGGAATAAAGAGACTTTAGAGGTCAAGAAGGTGTGTTATACATGTGTGTGGATGCTTGATGTCAATTTGTGCTTAATCTATGAGGTAATATATGCCTAATTTCTTCTTTGGATTTGTTATCTTGGCCTTTGAAAGGATGCTATTGTGAAAAATCCAGGTCCTATCAGCTTGCCTTCCTGGTCTGTCTTTGACCAAGCAAAGGCTCTAAGTTTTCTACTGTCTTGTTTTAGTTTTCTGTTGTTTTATAACAGCCAACAGTCATGTTTATTTTAAGCTGATTGTTATGGTTGTATTCTCGATTTGGGTGCTCTAACATGTCGTTTCGGCAATAGGAAATTAGTACATGCATCTCAAATAAATACAACACACCTAATACATCGTTTACAGCTGAATAATGTATAGATCTAAGAACTAATAGCATGCATTTGTAGACACAGTATTTTTGGTCAACATGACCCTGGACAAACCCCCCCTCCCCCCGGGGAAAACCAGTTTGAGATCTATATGTATATATGAGGAAAAGCAAGTAAGGGTTACAGTAAACACAATAAATGATGGAACCTGATACAATAGCAAATCCAACTGAGTTGATACACAAGCTCTATCAAGCAGATGCGCCCCTAGATGGTGCGCCCCTCATGAAAACTGCCAGAACCACTGTAAATGCTCCAGAAATCAACTGTGATGTCAGAATGGAAAACCCCTCCACAGGAATGAAGCTCCTACTGATGTCCTCACTCTACAACTGACCTCACTGAAATCTGATGGCTAGATATGCTACCAGGAAGGAATAAGCCTGCCAAGACCATGCGCCCTCCTCAAATGTAGAATAGCTCCAGTAAATAATGGAAGCAAGCTGCTCCAAGTCTCCCATAGGGAAAGCTAGCGGCCTCCTCCTCAA
>JASDQU010108604.1:240327-261940 GCA_032191745.1 Picea mariana
TAAGTTTCCTAAGTCTACTTATGTCTCCAAAATCACCACAAAGTGATTTAATACTCACTTTTGCCAAAAGTGACCAAAATTCACTTTAACCAAAGTCAAAGTGAAAATAGACAAAAGTACTAGGTACAAAGTGTCTAATCCTTCCCACATGTGCTAAGGAGGACAAAAGCACATGAGGAAGACCTCCCAAGGTACAAATCTCAACAGCTATCATCTAGTAGGATAGGATTTATCTAGCTTGTTGTTAATCCTATTGTTCATTTATATTTAGAGACTTTGATGTGTATGCATGTTTCGGTTAACTAACATACTCTTCAAGTTTCTTGTGTAGGTGACACCAATTTTGTTAACAAGTTTATTTGCAAGATTTTAAATCTTACAGGGTCTCATAGCTTGGATTGGTGATGAAACTTGCTTATCTCTTCACAACTTCAAGGATCTAAAGACTTAGTCCCTCCTTAACTCATCTAAAGACTCCATTGCCCAAGGGTTCCAAGGCTACAAGTTTCTTCCTTCTCTCTTTCTCAAAGGAAAATCTAAATTTTGGTTACTTTGTTGCAAATGCAAGTATCTCAGATCTATCTTTATTTCAAATTCTGAATATCTAAGTGTACATGCATAAGATAAACTAGATCCAAGTTTGTACTTTCAAGTTTCATCTAATTGCTTAGATCTAGCATAAGAAAAGTCTCATTTAGCATGTTTTTCTTTCAGAAATTTTAGAAGTTAAAGGGTAGTTCTTTTCTTAAAGATTTCACTTTCATATTTGGCAATTAGAGTGTCTTTATATTGTTGTTTTAAAACAGCAGACAAAGACCCTAAAGAGACAAGCTCTCTAGCCTGCTCTTCTTAGTTCATTTTTGTTCATTTTACACTAGTTTTACTTAGTCAATTTTGGGGCTTTCCTACTAATAACCAAAGACACTTCCAAAGTGTGTTTGGCCATCTTCTGTCTTTGTTTCTTTGCTGTTTTGTGCAGGTTTGCGAACAGATAAGATGAATTTATGTCCATTTTGGGTGGATTTGGAGCATCCGGGACCCCCTGGGGCACCTCTTTCTCCAATAAATACTTGTAAAACATTGTAAAGACTTGTGAACCCCTTAATGAATGGTCACAAGTCACTCCAATAAAGAGTTGTGTAGTTTCTTTAATAAAATCAGTGGGGCTACAAGCTCCCACTCTTCATCCCCCCTAGGGGAACGGTGTTTTTGGTGATTGTCTCAAATTTTGCAATTTAGCTTAGATTCAATTTTCATAACTAAGGATAAGCTAAATTTAATCTTTCAATTCATCACAAAGCACTACAATCTCACATAAACAATAAAGTTAAATAAATCTCCACATAGATTAGATTTCATTTGGAAAGTAAGATTTTAATTGCTAGATTAGTTTTCCCTTTTGCAAAGTAGAACACTAATTGCTAGATTAGATTTCATTTCATGCAATTTCTTGTTTAAAATAAAAACTCCCCTCAGCTCCCAGTGCGGTTCCTGACCCTTCTAGTTGCAAGCTAGTCTCGATCTGCTGGGAGTAAGTTTCATACACATTGGGTTCGTCAGTGGTGATAGACTAATTAGGGAAATCCAAACGTAAGAGTCTGTGAGGATATCTGGCGGGAACTTTGAGATCTAGGTTCTCCCTGTCAAATCTCCCCACATTTTCTTGAACTTGTGTGTAAATTCAGAGGGACCTCCCTATTGGATCTTCGGCATTGCTCAACCTCCACTTTAGGGACATTTTCTAAAGGGCCAAATCTAGTTTAGACAAACACTTATTTTTCATGCAAATAAATTTTATCTCATTAAACTACCATCAATAAACCTTAATAAAATGCATGATCTACATATTTACATTTACATATTTGCAAAGCCATATGCTTCACACTTTTATTTTCAGTCATTTATTTTGAAGCAATTTGATTTTACTTGCATCTAACAATTGTGTCTCAAGTATCCTTTTATGCAAGTATATGTTTATGTATCTTGTGGTGAATAATTGATTGGTGTATGCTTTGCTTTATGTTGGTTAATGAAAGAATAAACTCCTAGATTCATTTCTTGTACTTAGATTAGTTTCAAACCTTAGTATATTTGTTAAGGACTACCCCCCTTGGTTTCGCTAAAAGTTGGCCTAGACGGAGGAGTTGAGGATTAGGTGACAGCACCTTAACTCTCACTTGCCCCCAAGGACACACCGAGTGGATTGAAAATTTCTTCCACGTCTCCCAGGTGTGTATTAGGTGGCAACAGGCATCATTTGGGGCCTCTAGAGGCCAAGCACCCAATTTTTCTAGCTGAATGTTTCACTTATGGGCCTCAACATCACCCTAGAAGGGCATGACGTCACCCTTGGAGGTGTCTTTAAATGCAAATTTATTTAATTATGTCAAAATTGAATTTTTGTTGTAATTTGGCCAGATTGGCCTTGTTTTGACCTAAAAGATAAATTAAAGGTCAAATTTTTGTATAAATAAACATAAAGTACTCTCATTTTACACATAACAACTTGTCATTTAAGTCAAGAGATCTGAAATTTGTGCCCTATTAGGGTCATTGGCTGAAATTGTGAGGTGCCACTCTTGTTTAAGGCTGATTTTTGCAACTTGAATCAATTTTGGAAGTTTTATGGTGATCTTGCATGGTATTCTCATGACTATTCTTGGTGCAAGTAAGTGAAATTTGCATTTGTCATCTATTGAATGGTTTATTGTATGGTTTTATTTGCTCATACAAGATTATGAAATTGCATGGTGTATTTAATGCTTGAAGTAAAAAACTTAAGTTGCTACTTTCTTACTTTTTATTTGCCAAGTTTTTTATTGAATTGATCTAGTAACTAGTGAAACCCTAGAGCCCTAAATTGCTAGCACTCTAAGGGTTTGGACTTAGTTATTGTTGCATAAGTTTTACTCCATAAGAAGGCTAAGGAGAGCAAGATGCTAGGACCTAGAATTGCCTACACCCTAGCAACTTGTCTCTTGAGGTCAAAGCATAGGGGGACTTAAGTTACTACTTCTCCTATGCCTTTTCCCTCTTAAACTTTTGTGCATCATCATCATTGATTTGCAGCGTTAGAAGAAGTCGTCCACCTTAACTCCATTACCCTTGAAGGCACTAGTCTTCCTCTCTTACTTCTTGACAAAGTTCAACTCAAACTCCTTAACTTCATACTCAAACTCTTTCACTTTATACTCTACTAATTTGCTAACCTAGTCTAGAAATACTAACAGCTAATTTGTTGTTGTCATAATCACTGCTACAGCTATCCTTTTGCAGCGTATATTAGCCTACTAACCATCTAAGTCATCCCAGAATTTGTAAAAGGCAAGGTACTATCAATAAGTGTTAAAGTGTATGTTTAATTGCCTTTTTAGAGTGCAAATTCTGAAGGTGTTACCGCTATCATAGCTGCTGTTACAGCCATTGTTGCAGCCCTTAACAGCCCTAAAATCATCCATAAAACCATTGGGCTTTTGTACTAAGCAAAACATAATCATTGGATATTGAAGTAGTGTCTTATTGCTCTATTATAGTACTTTTTTCTGAAGTGGTTTTATTGCTGTCATCATCATTAATTAATGTTGTTTGGACAGCCATCTAAGTCATTCATTGACTTGTATTTATCTTGAAAAATGTGAGTGACAAACTGTTATCAAGTTTGCAAGACTATTGTATCTCTTCCTTGTCGTCATCACCTTTCAAGATACATTATTTCTACTGTGATCTCACTTTCATTGAATAGTAACTTGTTCGGGCAGCACATAATTTATTTAAGAAGTCATTGATTATAACGGTTGCTACTAACGCTTGATGTTTCATTGGTAAGGGGCAGATACAAACCCGTTTTCATTTTCCCTTGTCCCTTTCAACTTCACCAAAGTGACTTCTTCTGCTGAGTGACCTAGAGAGAGGGGTGGGTTTTCACTTTATCTTTTTGCCCTTCATCAACCAACTAGGTCATGGGATGTCTCCCTTGGAGTGGGGTTTTCCTCCTCCTAAAGAGAAAGAGGTACCCTATTGGGGTGACAGTGATAGGGTTACCTTCGTGTTACGTCAATTTAGGCCTACTTGCCTTTAGTCTTGGGCAAGTATAGATTGTGCGATAGCACTCACAACACCAAAAACAGATAATCAAGCGAAGACATTGCGAGCCAGAACAAATATGTAAACCTCTCCATAAACATGCTTTGAGAACAAAGCATTTCTAAAGGGAAAGACTATGTAACGAACATAAATATATAAAATATATAGATATAAATAAATAATCATTAAATAATAATAATTAATACATCATAATGAAAAGGCATGTTTTATCCAAAAGACATGTCTATTAATGAAAGGGCACCCCTGTGTGGGTATATATGGCCCTCATTGTCATTATAATCAATCATCTCATATCTCATATTATCTTATTTATTATCTTTATCTTATTTATTCTCACACGGTTTTCCTGTGCTTAGTCCTTCAAGTGCACCGCTGTTGAGACCTCTAAATATGAAAATTATGCACACAACAACTAAATCTGCTTTTCTCTCAGAGCAATGGCTCTAATACCATATTTATTTCTTAAAACCAACAACTAGATAAATAAGATCAAATTTCATTTATGCTACTAGAATTATTTTACTTTGTAGCGGAAAACTAGAAAAGCAAAATCACACATGGACAATTATTTTCTGCACTTCAAGATCAGTTCTTCATTCAAAATCACTTTGGAACTTACAAGAGGTCCTGTACTCGAGAAAATGGCTCTGAGAAAGAAAACCACAAACACCCTACAAACCTGATAAATCAAAGTGCCTCGATCTGTGTGTAGTTGATCTATATGGCTTGTTGTACGGCCAATCTGTTATTGTAATAAATCCCTGCAGCTCACACGTGTGGCCTATCTATTGCTACTGGACTATTGTACGGATCTACTATACGACACTATGCATGTTGCCTCGATTTGCGTGCACCTCTATTTGTGTGTTGCCTTGATTTGCGTGTTGCCTCAATTTGTGTGCAGTTGTTGCCACCTTGTTCTCTCCTCACCTAATTATTCACTCACTGTGAATAATCAATGTGTCTCGACTCTTCTCTTTGTTGATTTTTTGTAACATTGAGTTGGACCAAATCCCTAATCTCAACGAACGAGATTAAATCTCACGGTCCTGTTAGATCAATGGATCACATTTAATTTAAGTCACTAGTGCCAAAACTTACACACTTTATTATTTTAAACTCATTTTATAAAATGATGGTCACTTTATTAATTAATAAAGTGAACTCCCAAAAAGCATAGGAGTCATTAAATCACGATTTCCACAAGTTAGACACCCCTTGTGGAAATACCTGTCCGAGCTACAGCCATCAACAATCTCAACCGTCAATCACTTTGGAGATTAGGGTTAGGTCATAACTCAAGAATATAAAAGCAAGGCTAGGGTAAAGGAGAAGACACTTTTCACACAGAGATAGCAAAGAAGGACTTTTTCTAGTGTGGAGTCATTCGAGAGTGCAGAAGCAAAGAAGGAATTTTGCTTACACTTGAGAGAGAAAAGGACTTTTGATCAAGACTTGGATCACGAAGGACTGTGATTCAAAGAAATCTTGGATAGGTAGAGAAGGACTTCCATCTAGAGATCGGGTCTAGGAGAAGGGAGAACAGAGGCAGCTACAAGTGGGTTTAAGCAGAGCAAAGCCACAGGAAAGGGTTGTGTCGTACAGAGTTTTTCGTACAGTCCTTGAGGTTGTGTACGCAGGCGTCAGTGGAGACAGACACATATAAGTGGGTTTACTTAAGGAAAGGTGTGTACACCTCGAAAAGCATATTAGATCTGAGTCGTACAACAGATCATACTTTGCTAGGTTTGTTTGCAATTGTATTTCTCTTAGTGGGCCATTATCCCTTTTACGGGAGCCTTGATTTTATCATAATAAAATCATCTCAGCATTGGTTTTCCCTCCGGGGTTTTTCCAGGGGTATCTACCCAAAAATATTGGTGTTTATGTGTGCATGATTTGGTTTCCAGTAATGCGTCTGGTATCTTTATTTGAGTTGAATATTCCAACGGTGTAGTTTTGTTTTGTGAGCTGCTAACTTGATTTGCAGTAAGGAAATCACTAGATAACAAAATACCCATATGACGAAGCAAGGATTGCAACATGGTATCAGAGCAGTCGCTCTGAGAGGAGCCAATCTCAAGTTGCACAATGGCAGATCTATTAGATCTGAGTGACCAAGAGATAGATCTAGTTCAGATCTAGGGTTACAGCAGCATATCTATTGGATCAAGAGTGTCGAGGTGGGTGTTTAAAGGATCAAGCACAAATCCACTATCTTTTGCAGCAAATCTAACAGATCTACAGGAGATCTTAGTAGATCTATAAACTCGTAGGAAAAAATAGAAGGACATATTTCAAGGAAATAATTGTACAAAGGTAAAACTTGGTTTTACAAGAGTATGAAGCCTTACGCGGATTGCAGTGGTAACAGTCGCGTACATACGTTTGTTCCAGTAAGAAAATTCGCATACATACATGTGTCTCAGTAAGAAAATTCGCGTACATATGCAGGTTTCAGTAGGAACAGGCACGTACATGATCGTACAGGTTGTACGAAGGATTGTGACTCAAGAGGATCTCAGGAACGGTGAAGAAGCATTTTCATCCAGAGATCAGTTCAAGGGATAACAGATCTATTGGAGTCAGTGACTCATAGAGAGAGCAGAGAAGGATTTTTGCTCAAAGAGATCTCAGCAAGGGTGAAGAAGGACTTTCACCTAGAGATTTGATCAGACCAAAGGAGGAGGCAGCAGCAGACAAATCTAGAGAAAGGACAGATCTGGGCAGCAGAGTAGCAACAAGAAGGTCCAGCAGATTGGAGTAGAGTTTTGGAGCTGTATGCGGGTTGTTGTAGCAACAAGCATGTACATACGCGGGTTCCAGTAAGGAAAGTCGCGTATAAACATGGGTTTCAGTAGCCCAAGGCACGTACATATGCAGGTTGCAGAAGGAATAGGCGCGTACATACACGGGTTTCAGTAGCCCAGGGCGCATACATATGCGGGTTGTAAAAGGAACAGGCGCGTACAACTTGTGCAAGTTGCAAGTACAGGGTTGTACAGCAGTGACAGACGTGTTAGGTTGCAAGAGTTGGTTGTTTCTCAGTGGACAGAAAAATGATAGAAGCACGAGAGTTATTCAGCAATCTAATGGAGGACTCAGGGATTCATGTGGAGCTTGGTAATGATGTCAAGTATGCAGTGAAGGGAGAAGGAACAATCTTGTTCCAGCTTGAGTCAGGAGGTTAGTTAGAAGCCCAAAAGGTGCTTGGTGTACCAGGACTTGGGAAGAATTTGCTCTCAATCTCAATGATGGAGAATAGAAGTTTTTCCAACAAAGGGCAAGTAATCATACGTTCAGAGGCAGTTAACCCTGACACAGCAGTGAGCATTGCGATTAGAGAGGGAAAATTATATAGGTTGAAGGACAAGCATGTTCAGGTCTTGGTACATGGCAATGACAACCTGTGTGAGTTATGGCAAAGAAGGATGGGACACTTGCATTACAGTGTGTTATCAATTCTGAGGGAGATTGTCACCAATCTTCCAAAGATCAGAGTTGCACAGCAGGGCATGTGCAAAAAGTGTACACCTCGCAAGAATGCCAAGGTTGCTTTTCCAAGCAGCAAGAGTAGGTCCAAGGGAATCTTGGATCATGGATCGATGTCAATGGCAAAGGACGAGGAGCAGGAGGCTACAAAAGGTGAGCAACCGAAGGATGAGAAGAGTTCACAGACTTCCAGTGTGGGGAGTCAACCTTCAAATGGGAAGAGGGAGTTAGCCCCTTCTAGTTCTGTCAAGAGACCGAGTTGGTACAAGATGACATTGACGGATGCTCAGGAGCAGGAGGCTCCTAGGAGCACCTTGAGGGAGAGCAGGCCTTTGACGAAGTTTCCAAACTTCGTGGCATTGATATGTAGCGTCATCGTTTCGTGACTTCCAGTATTTAGGGAGCAGTTGACCAACAAGGTTGGAGGGATGTCAGTGAGCAGGATAATGTGTGTGACATTCTTTCAGGGTTGGAGGGAGAACCAGTTCCAGGTGGTTCTTTGAGAAATACCTTCCTCGCTAAGAGGGAGTGTCAATGCTTGGTAGCATCAGACAGGTATTTCCGCACAGGTCTAAGTGTCTAGACGTGTGGGAGTCGTCCAAAGCCTTCTACCTTGACACTTTACTTTAATTAAAGGAATTATTAAAGTAAAGTGTTTTTATTAATTAATTGAGTTATTTAAAGAAATGCTAGAAGTAATTAGCATTTAATATTAGCCATTGATCTCAAGTGAGTTGAGAGGTATTCTCAACCATTAATCACTTTGGAGATTAGGGTTAGGTCATAACTCAAGATTATAAAAGCAACGCTAGGGTAAAGGAGAAGACACTTTTCACACAGAGATAGCAAAGAAGGACTTTTGCTAGTGTGGAGTCATTCAAGAATGTAGAAGCAAAGGAGGACTTTTGCTCAACAGTTGGATCATGAAGGATTGTGATTCAAGGAGATCTTGGATAGGTGGAGAAGGACTTCCATCTAGAGATCATGTCAAGGAGAAGAGAGAACAAAGGCAGCCGCAAGTGGGTTCCAGTAGAGCAAAGCCATAGGAAAGGGTCAAGCCGTAAAAAGTTTTCCGTACTGTCCTTAAGGTCGTGTATGCAGTTTTCAATGGAGACAAACGTGTATACGCGAGTTTACTTAAGGAAAGGCGCGTACACCTCGAAAAGCGTGCCAGATTTGGGTCGTACAACAGATCAGACTTTGTCAAGTTTTTTTGCAGATGTATTTCTCTCAATGGGCAATTATCCTTGTTACGGAAGCCCTGATTTTATCATAATAAAATCATCTCAGCACTGGTTTTCCCTCTAGGGATTTTCCAGGGGTATCTACCCAAAAATATTGGTGTTTATGTGCGCATGATTTGGCTTCTAGTATTGCTTTTGCTAGATTTATTTCGGCCGAATATTCCAGCAGTGTATTTTCATTTTGTGAGCTGTTAATTGTTATGAACACAATAATAAATGTAAATACATCATAAAATATAAATAGTAATAAATAATCAATAGTTAATGATTAATGTTAGAATTTCAAGGGCAAACTAGAAACAGAAATATCCTTTTAATTTTATTTACTGCAGTAGATATAGATCAACAATAAATTCAAAGATTTCTGAAGCAAACCAATCACAAAAATAATATGATGGATCTGAACATTACTAAAGAAAACAAATCTAAACTATATCTGAACATTAACTTGAACAAAGAACAGATCTGATCATTAACAAAAACAAGCAACAGATCTGAACATTACCTTAGCCAAAAACAAAAAACAGATTTACCTGATGTGCTTGTTATTGTCCTCTTTTCTGTATGCTCTGAAAAAGCTATAATAGTCATGGATCAAACCCTCAAGGGTAGATCTCATCATGATCTTGTGGACAGTTTTGCCAAGAAGAACTTTAGGTAGATCTCAAAAACCAATCAGCATACTAAACATCAAGTACAAGGCTGATATAAAAACCCCAATGACAAATCTGGAGGCTAAAAGGAAACCCACTAACAGCCCTTAACAAAAACTATTCAAGAAGGGACTGTTACAACAAAAGGTGGCAGAAAATTAAGGTTGCCTCAACAAACCCTGCTTAGGGTAACAAAGGTTGTAAGAGGAAACAGTGTACAGGTGGCAGCAACCAGGTGGCACCAGAACTGAGGCAACAGCAGCAAGGAGATGGCGGTTGGGTGAAAGGGAAGAGAAGAGGGGGGCCGCAACCTATACCCAGCACAGAACTGCTCCAAAAGGAGGGCCGTACCACTTAAACCAGCTAGAGAGACCATCCTAAGGAGGTCGCACCACAAAACTCAGCAAGAGGACTGTCAAGGAGGAGCCTGCACCCTAAAACCAACAAGAGGGAGGATCCAAGGAGAGCGTGGCACTTTAAACCAGCTAGGGAAAGCATCCAAGGAGAGGATCGCAATCTATTCCAGCAAGAACTGTCCAAGGAGGCCGCATACCCAACCAGCAAGAAGAATCCAAGGAGGCCACATACCCAACATCTGTCCAAGGAGGCCGTAGCAAAAACACCAAACTGAAACAAGGAAGGCCGCAACAAAAATCAGACCAAGTGAGCTATTGGAGGGGGAATGATTTAGTGAGTGAGAGAGGGGGAGAGATCTCCTTTTATAGTTTAGGTAGGGGTTAGGGTTAATTAATCTAACCCTATCTTTAGGGTTAAATTAAAACCCAACAATAAAACAAAATAAAATAATTAATATTTTAATCATAAAAATATTAATTAGAAAGTCAACAAGTCAAGGTGACTAGAAAAGACCAACACCACATAAACATTAAGAAGGACGTGGCTCAAGCAAGGGGATGCAACAAGACAAAGTCAAAGGGGTCTTCTTCAATGGAAAAATGTCCACAAGGGTCTCATGATAACTTATAAGCTTTTATCATCCCAGCATAAGAGGAAGGTCAACGACGTGATCATGTCCTTCTTCATAACTGCTCCTAGGTCTCATGGACCATCCTGGGAGATAAGAAGATCACACATCATCTGGTCTTGGTACTTAACCAAGAACTACCTAGTCCCAGACCAAGATACCCCATAACACATCTGGGGGCCCTAGATCACCACTAGGGTCTTATCCACCAAGGTACACAACTAAGGATCAATCCAAGCACTGAGCAAGGATTCCCTAGAACACATCGAGGGGCCCTAAAACACACCTAGGGACTTACAAACTGCTTGGTCCTTGACCAAGAACCCCAGCAATACACTGGGGGCCCTCACTAGGGTCTTTTGCCATGGCTCTAATTGCTTGGTCCCAGACCAAGAACCCTAGGAGTGTACTGGGGGCCCTAGATCTCAACTAGGGTCTTTATCATCCTCTCGAAGAGTGGCTCTTGCAACTGCTTAATTTTAACAATTAATAATGAAGAGACACCTTCCTGATGAAAGGTCATGTCTCTTCATGAAAGGGCACCCCTGCGTGGGTGTATAAGGCCCTCATTGTCATTGTACTATCTCATATCTCATTCTTATATATTTACTCAATATAATATTATTTCATCCTAAATGGATTATCTTATTCTATCCTACTTAAATTAGATATTCTTGTAATTTTCAAACAAATTTGTTTGTCACACCAACTTAATCTGTAGTAAGGAAATCACTGGATAACAAGATACCTAGTTGCCGAAGTAAGGATTTCAACATGCACTAAAGAAGGGGCAATCTTGGAAGAAGGCATAATCAAAATCAATGGGCTTAGAAGGAAACTCCCCCTCCCTTAATTCATATAAGCAGAACTTCAATAGGAATGGACAATTGACAAGGTGTGGGAACCATTTTGTGTGTGTTCAAATGGCTTACACAAGGACTTGACAGCATAGCAGTCGGATGCATTTATTTGAGTTTGTGTGAGGTTAAGCATACACACTCAGGTATGTGTGAAACAGAGTTTCATGGTGTAATGGCTCCGGTCTTGATGTTTCCCCCCTGTGGCATTGGGGTCTGGTGCTTTCGTTTGAGGTTTCATTAATTTGAATTACACTCTTGTTGTTACACTTGTTGCTACACTTATTGTTACACTTGTGATAAAATTTGTGAGTGGTGGTTTATTTGTCTTGTTGGTTGGGCAAGCATGGATCCCTCTTGGAGCAACGTTAAACGCATGGATCCCTCTTGGAGCGATGTTAAACGCATTCTCAAACAGCATGAGGAAATCGCTGAAGCCAACAGTTCTGACCTTCAACAAGTTTCAGGTAAATTAAGGGATCTGGATCAGACCATTGACATTCTTGTTCAACACAGATAGCCTGGAGATGTAATGTCAGCAATTAAGATCACTGGTTTTGCCTCAGAATTCCCAGTCAGCCTCAATTAACCAAGCATCTGCAGTTTCACGCCTTGCAGTATCAGAAGACGAGCAAAGGGATCCGGATGTAGTTCCAATGGACGCCGAAGAAAATACACCTTCTCATGGGGGAGTGCAGGAAGTTCCAGAATCCAGACAATGAGTCTACCCACCATTAATGTTTTACAAAGTTATACTTTTGTTGGGACAGTATGTAAAAGAAATTTGCAACCAGACTGTGTGGACTTATTATAGGGAGGTTTATGTAATTGCCAGTATGTTAGCAGTAGGGGGATGTATAGGCGGTGAGCCAAATTTTGTAAACTTTTTTGAACTTGCTGATTCGCTTCAGCGCAGCCCTTATATAATATAAAGTCTCAGTTCCAGTTAAAACAAAAAGAACATAAATATAATAACCAATAAAAAAGAGGAAAACAAACCCAAAAGAAGCATATCACATGTATCTAGTCATTGATTGTGAGCCTATGACAGATTGGGGAAAAGTGAAATCACTATTAAAGAAAAAGGCTTACTTGATACATTAGTTATAACATTCGTAGTCTTCTGAGCCATTAGTGCTTTGAACTGGCTCCCACTGCCTAACAATAATAAACTCTTCATATGCTGCTTTTGCTCTTTTGCACTAGATGTTTTGGACAAAGCAGTTTCAAAAGCACTCAAAGAATCTGGTGTAACAAAAGGCAGCGACAGAAGTACCTGCCATACAGAAACTCTAGTCAGTTGATTACAATGTGATCATTCATTCACCTGCTCTCTTTCATTCTCCACCCCACCCCACCTCACCCCAACAAAAAAAAAGGAACATCTATGAGGTCAAAAAGGGCCATCTATGTTTTACATGAACTGAAAGAAACAGTAAAATTAATAGTAATGTCGTCAGATGACCCAAAATATCAGTGGTTACATATGAGAACTAGCATAGTCTTTGATGTAAAACTGTGCCCAGTGCATCTCTGATGTAAACCTATCTAACTGAAAATTTCACCAAAAAAAGTTTGTCTGAACACTTCCTAATGTAAAAAATCCAGGAATCAAGGGTGCTACAGCTTCCACCCAAATCTTTATCACTGTATCATGTCACCATCATACTAGTACACTAGCAGATAGTATACCAACATTTAATAAATACAACCATAAGTGACAATGCTGAACTTACTTGTCTTGCAGCAGAATGTCTATTGGAAAGGTGAATGAAAATCTCACGACAAAGGCTGACAAGATCTGCATGGATCATTGCATTTGATTCCAGAGTTAAACCTTCAATAACTGCTTTAAATAAATCTTTTGCCATGAAGTACTGGAGTTCTAAGTTGTTTGTCGAAACTGCAAATACGAGAACAGATCCACAGAAGATAACAACTTTTGCAACCACTTCGCTATCAGGCCATGTGAATGCTTCTACACTTATCTGGAGGGCAGGACGAGCAGCTTCTGTATGTTTAAATAAGAATCTGTACAGTTAAATGACCCAATAAGCTTAAAGAACCAAGCAGAAACTAAAATGAGTTGTGGAAGAGAATCAGAAGAATAATTTAGATATACATCGGGTACAATGGAATAAAAACAGTCTTAAGAGAAAGACACGAGCATACCCTATCAAGGACTCCGAAAAAATGTTTTCTGTGTCAATAACAGGACATGATTCCATGCGGCCAAGCTGTCCAAGTTGTTCTGTTGAAGGCAGACTTTTGTTAGCCCCAGGGGAAGCCAATGCTGCCAACAAAGCACAAGTCTCTCGAGTCAAATCTCTTAGGAGTTTTTCTTCCATGACCTCCGCCTTCAAACCCAGTGCAGAACTGTCACCACAAGAATCTGGAACTTTCGCTCTTCCCTCTCTTATAAGGCTGGCCCAAGAAACAGAGAGAACTTGTTGACAATGCACAAGCAATGTGAGCAAAATTTTCCCTAGCCAAGACTCCCAAAATAATGGTGGACAAGTTTTAACCAAAGGTATTATAACTATATGGATAAGCTGGCGAATGTGTCTGAACTCCATCGCTTGGAGATTTTCAAGTAGGGCTGCAGCAACTGCATTGCTATCCATGCATTTATAAAAATGATCCCCAATGCTTGTTGCAAGGCCGAGAACATTATAACTGCATGCAAAATTATAACATCAAACACACTTTAAATAAATCTTTTCTTACCCTAAAAACATCTTGTGCAGAAGCAAAAAGAAAATACAAACTCAGCAAAATGAATTTTTTTTAAGATGCTAGCACCACCACCCGTTAAGAGGTGGAGCGCTGCTTACATTGTACAATGAGCAGGCCCAACTTAACATTCGACCGAAGGAAATGTGTTTCTGTCAAGTCACCAGACTCGACTCATGAGGAGACTCATTTTAGCCAGAGTCAAATTTGACTCAGGACATGGCAAAGACTTGTGATTCAACGCTACAAAGACTTGACACTGGTAAGAACAGGTTAGTTTTCTTGCTTTTTTAGAACAGCCACCAATTCTGATTTTTCTGTCCACTGAATCTTCCCTTCAGCTTTTGATTTAATGCTCTTTCAATGCCTCTTGTTCAAGGGTTTAATAAGGATAGTTTTTCTGTCCACTGCTAGCCTTTCAACATGCATTAAAACATAAAATACTCCTCTAGGATCTTTACACCTAAATGCCAATAAAAAAATAAGCAAACCACAAGATTTTTACACATGTATTTTTGGTCAACATGACCCTGGAAAAACCCCCAAGGGGAAAACCAGTTAGAAGAGAAATTTTATTATGGACATCTCAAGCTAAAAGAAACCTGATACAATAGCCAACTCCTTCTTGAGCTTGGCTTTGGAGTTCCCTTGAGACTTGCGCCCTCCTTGGGATTTGTGCCCCTTTCCTTGGTTTTCCTGTTTTCCTTGAAGCTTGCGCCCTCCTCCTTTGCTTTGCCTTACTTTCTCACAAGTGCACCTCACTTGTATAGCTAGATGCGCCCTTACTCTTCTCAAGAAATGCACCCCTACTCTCCACAACTACACCCTCAAGCTAGCATGTGCCTCTCCTCTCAAGATGTGCCCTCAAGCTTGCCTTGAGCCCCTCCTTCTCAAAGGTGCGCCCTCCTCTCCAAAATCTCTTCTCTTCTCCTCTTTGCCTTCACTCAACTCTCTCAAGTGAACAATGAAATCCCTTTTTGCTTCTTTCCTCTCCTTTAGCTTTGTCCTTAGGCTAACCTACGAAAACAATGGCCAAGATTAGATCTAGGCCAACCAAGATGAAGGGTTGAGATTAAATCTCCCCTTTATCTTAAGTTCCTAAGTTACTTTATGTTATTAAAGTCACTTTTGACTTAAGTGAATAAAATCACTTTGACTTTATAACATAAAGTAAAGTGGTGAGGGTCAAACATTTCCCCCTTTGAGTTAGACACTCAATAACTCAAGGGGACCACTTTCCAAGGTACCCAAATCTCAACAATATGCAAATATATCTAGGTTATTTGGTAAAAGCACCATTTGTGCTTCTTACATGACTTAAAAGGTGCTAGGAATTTATCCGCCTCCTTTACCCTCAACAACAATGTGCTTCTAAGCTTCTCTGAACTAAGAGGCACATTCCCAGTTGGAGCCTGTTCAACTAGAGCTCAAAACATCTCAAAAAAATAAAGGAGAACATACAACATTAAATAAAATGACGTTGAGAAAGAAAAAAATGAAAGTACAACTTCCTCTCGTAGCTCTGATTGAAAGATCTTGTCAATTGAACAACCACTGGGAGCTTGCCTCTTTCTCGTTGGTGGAAATGCAATCCCACTCCCACTCCCACTTCTATTAGATGGCCTCGCTCCAGGCCCTTGTTTCCCTGTTACATATTCCCACAGCGGGTATTTGATTTCTTGAGCTTTCTTTCTTGCTAGTGCATTGTTACTTGCAGCACTGGCAGCTACACTTGCAGCAAATGAAGTAATGATAACTATAAATGGACTTGGAAGAGAGGAGCAATACCAACACCAATATTCTTCCCTTTCTTTTGACCTTTAGCAACAACCTTTGATCATTGAGCCATAATTTCTGTGATATAAATGAAGAACATTGATCTTGGAGAATACAAACTTAGGATCCCTTCAAATGTCCTGCAATCCCTCCAAACCTCATTTTTCTCATTAACCTGTAGACTATTAGAATGATTTCACGAGGGTGAGAGTGAAAAAATGAGGGAGGTATTTTGTTTTCGACAATTGTTTTGTCCCGTGAGATGCCTTTTACACACCAGCATGTCAAACATGTTGGGACATGCTTTAACATGCTTCCCTAGTGTGTCATACATGTCCACATGTCCAACACGATCACATGCAACACATGGGGTTAGGCCATCATGTACTGTATATCAAGTAGGGCCTTTAGAATGCATTTTCAACCTCAGACTCAAACTATGTAATTTGTTTTGTCAATTATTGGATTTTGTATAATACATACAACTCCTTCTATGCAGAGTGGAACAGTAAACCTAAAGGGAGCAATTGAATCATCACCTAACAAAATGCCTAACATTACCAGGCTTGCTCAATGCTCTTTTGAAACCTTGGTCACACTTGTGACAAATCCTTTTCGTGAGGACAATATGGTGATAACCTAAGATGGATAATCATGAATCAGTTAACAAACCTTTCCCCGTGAGCTTGATGGGGCATCCTAATATAGTAATAATCCTGTCACAATGTCAGTGTTAAAAGACTGCATGCAACTTCTGTGGTGAGGAAATGGTTGAGCATGTTTTCTGGAGCTGTCTCTCTGCCAAGATTTTTTGGGCATTGGCTCAGGCTGAATTTCACCCTCTTTTTACTGCAATACTCTCATGGAAAGGTCCTCTCTTGAGAGACACGTGGATTGTTCCATATAGCCACATTATTGCACACAGTTTGGTTGACCACGATTGATTTTCTATAGAAACAACGATGTAAATTTACTTTTCATGAGGATCTGTCCCACTTAGCCAATCTGAATTGAGGTTTTTTAAGCGGGAGTTGGCTTTGCTTGTCAAACTCAAATTAAGTGTTTTCTGTCAGGATGTTGAGGATCTTCCTATTGTCACACAAACTCCTATGCTTACAGTTTTGGCATTTTAGGACGGGAATTTCCTGGTGCACTTGATGTTTGCTTCTCATAACTCTCTTTGCTCCATGATTTAACTATTTGTTTATGAAGTAACATTTGATGCATTTTTATAAGAAACCTTGGTGTTTAATCCCATATAAGATGTCCCATATTGAACCTTCATAGCTTGCTTTACATATATATATATATAGTAGATACTAGATGTTGGAGTATGTGATTATAGAACAGTAGCCATTGTTGATTATAATGAAACAACTCCCAATTAGTACAGCGTGTCTCCAGTAGTTATGCTCTATCAAATGGACATTCAAGGAAAGTGCCAATGTCACCTCGCACAATAACCCTTGCCCCCCCATTCGCTCGTTTCGAAACTTGTGCAACATAGCTCTTAATCTACCCTTTTAGGGTGGTAAAAAGATTGTTTGAGCAAGCAACAGACATATCTGGCTACGTTATCCAAGGGTGTTAGAAAGTACAAAGCATAGGTTGTGCTCTATTTGTATGGTCGTTATACTCAGTCAGAACACTTATGCTTGGCAATAAAAACCGGACAAAACCAAAAATACATCTTTTATCACTAGAGTCTCCAACAACAAAGGCTAAAAATTAAAATAAACATCATCATTAAGGACAACTAGTTCTTAAAATTAGTATACAATGTCTTCATACCCACTGTCTCGAATACCCTTCAGCCAGTTGCGGATTTCATTTTCTGTTGAATCAATGCTTCCTGGTCTATTCAAATCCACTTGACTTCCATCTCCAGCCCCCATCCCCTTCAACTTTTTTGCAGCCTCACCCAAAAGACTAGCTTGCTCAGCAGGAGTAATGACTAAAGCAGCCCGCACCTCTTCCGGCAATTCTTGAGCTAATGATGGAGACCAAAGCGAATGTATACAGCGAAGCAACTGCAAGGGAAACCAGTTGTGAAACTTCTCACATTGGAAGAACTGAATGACAAATCAAAAATCAATGGCCAAAAATCCTTACCTGCAAGAGAGGAGGTAGCATCCATGATAAGCGAGAAGCCATAGGATGAGAAGAAGCAACATCAATAGTGAATGCAGAACCGTTTTGAGAGGTGGAATGTGAAGCCTTTTTACTACCACTCCTTTTAAGGGCTCTCTCAAAAATAGTAACTGTGTGGAAAATGTGCCACATTCGTTCATTCTCTGGTGTATTTGGACCTCTAGTTAAAAGATGCACCAAACCCATTGGACTGGACAAATATGTATCTTGGAACTCTTTTTGGATCCACTGTTCCTTTAAAGGTTCAAGTAACCAACTTAAAACGTTTTGCTGTTGCTCACTCCTGCATGGCAAAGTCAGCAATAATAGTAAAACAGCAGTTCTAACCCACTTGAACAAACCCTATACTAAATAAAAAGGAAGTCAAGTATGAAGACATGATAAAAATAACGGATAGCTTATTTTGTAAGCCAGAGTTAAGATAGGTAGCTACCCAGCAGCTGAAGCCATCACAAGAAATGCTTCTCCAAGCAGATTATATTCACTGCGTAAAAGACGTCCTTCTCCCTGGAGATTAGCCATGGTTTCAGAAATATCCTGTGAAAATACCGCAGCATTTTCAGTAAAAGATATAATCCACTTCTACAAATTCCCTGTTTTTGGCTCAATGTCACTAGCAGATCCAAAGAACAGAAGTTGAAGTTCACTAGTAATTTGATGGTATGAAGAGCTAAGATGGTTATGACAAATGAGGGAAAACAAATGAAAGATTTGTGAATTTGATCTCCTCGTCTAGTATACCCAAAGAAGCAATTCAATCTAGAAAGCTCTTATATCACAAAAATGTAATTGATATTGTTCATTTATTTATAAACCCTATACATCATATAAGAATTAATCAACATGATGATGCCAAGACTCGTTGCACTACTTCTAAGTCATACACCTCCTCCTGCAATTCCATCTAGATCTTATACAGCATACAGTTACAGATAGTGAGGCAATTCTAACAATCAGAGGAAACAGTGAAATTTGTCTCAAACCCAAGCAACAGGATAATTAGATATTAGTTTAAATTGAGCCAATTCTATATGAAAAACTTCATAAAACTGAATTCAATTGGGCCATCAAAGACGCCATTTGTTCCTTCAGAGTTTTCCAATTTTTGGCCCATTGATCCTTATTATCAATTGTAACTGGATCATTACTGAAGAAATTCCCAAAGATTGACCATAATGCTCTTCCAATAAGGATGTCCACAGTGGATAATGTTAAATTTAGAGCTGTTATTAAGTTATTTTCAATTTCCTAGAGCATAACAGCATAAGTAGGATAACTGAAAGAAACACAATCACAAGGTACACAACATTTCATCCTGGGAAACCCTAATGGGGGAGAAAACCCAGCAAAAACTTCCTCAATAATAGATTGCCAATACTAAAGACCAAAACCACCAAGAAAAGACTAGGACTAAGCATGCGCCTCTCTTCTCCTTCTTGCAACTGCAGCTTCCTTCAAAAGATGTGCACTAGAAGTACGAGTGAGTGAGTGAACAAATGAGGCGCCCTCCTCACTTATAAATACTAGTTGAGGAGGCGCTAGGGTTATGTCTCTTCATCAAGTAGGGCCGACTTCTACAAATATTGGTTAAAAACACTTTATTAAACCCCAGGGGCCGACTTTACAAACACCACCATATAACTATGGTTTGACCAATCCACAAAAGGGGATTTGGTCTTATACAAGACCCGACATGATCAATCCACAAAAGGGGGTTTGATCTATAAGATAATAACTCAATTATAATTAGAATATTCTTCGAAGTTACAATATTTCAATTTTCAACACTCCCCTTTAACGAGAAGGGTATTCTACTCACATAACCCAATACAACATCATCAGGAGAGAGAGAGAGGGCAGCAACATCATCAGCATCTGGAACAGTAACTGGCATATCTACAAATCATCGGAAGTTTTTCTCATCATCAATAACATCATCGTTCACAGCATGGAGCTGGAATAGCATCATCATCATCTGTATCAACATCAATTAGCATAACACTAAGGCAACAACATCACCAACACCATCATCAACAGCATGAGGTTAATACAACATCATCAACAGCAGCACGAGGTTGATACAACATCATCAATCATCAGCACGAGATTGATATAACATCATCAACAACAGCACGAGGCTGAAACAAAAACATCATCAACACGAGGCTGAGATAACAACATCATCATCTTATGGCAACAGAATGAGGCAGGTGCAACAACAACATTTTGTGGTACTCTGACAGATCGTCCTTATCGGACCTTCGGGATCTACCCAGGAATCATAAGATTCGCTAGGATGTAAAATCCTAATGGAGCTACCACGTGGTACTCTGACAGACCGTCCTTACCGGACCTTCGGGATCTGCCTAAGAATCAAAAGATTCCCTAGGATATAAAATCCTAACGGAGCTACCACTACTGACCAGAGTTGGCATATACATGCACGGGTACTCTGACAGATCGTCCTTACCAGAACTTCGAGATCTGTCCAGGGATGATCAATCCCCTAGGATATAAAATCCTAACGGAGCTACCCATTGCTGGTCAGGATACCATAGTATCATCAGCATCACTCCCCCTTTCCAGGGAGGTCCTTTCGAACTATACCAAGCTTGTCTCGAAAGTATTCAAACTTCACACAAGACAGAGGCTTGGTCAAAACATCTGCAACTTGCTCATATATACCAACATATTGGAGCTTTACAGCTCCTCTCTGCATCATATCACGAAAGTAGTGATACCAGATCTCTATGTGCTTCGACTTGTCATGGAACACTGGGTTTTTTGTCATCTTTATGCAACTCTGGTTATCACATAGAATCACGGTGGCTTCCATCTCCATATCGAATAGACCTGTCAACAACTTCCGAAGCCATATAGCTTCACAATTGACAGAACATGCTGCAATGTATTCTGCTTCTGCCGTGCTGAGAGCAATACTGGATTGCTTCCTGCTCTGTCGTGAAGTCATGGCTGACCCCAGACTGAAACAACATCTTGAAGTGCTCTTTCTATCAGAAACACTTCCAACCCAATCCGAATCAGTATAACCATACAGTCTGAAGTCATGATCTCCAATATAACAGAGACCATATTCCAACGTACCCTTAAGGTATCTCATCACATGCTTTGCAGCTACAAGGTGACCAGCTCTGAGCTCTACCAAATACTGACTCAAGGTGTTCATAGCAAAACATATATCTAGCCTGGTATTCGTCAGATACATCAAGGAACCAATGATCTGTCTATATAGAGTAGCATCAACCAATTCTGATGAAGTATCAACCAGGAGCTTCAACTTTGTTTCCATGGGTGTGTTCATGGCTTTACATTCCAACATGTCAAACCTCTTCAATATTTCAACTGCATACTTCCCTTGGTTAAGGAAGATCTTCCCTAGGCTCTGCCAAACTTCAAGACCTAAGAAATAATGCATCAGGCCTAGGTCTTTCATCTCGAACTCTCCAGCGAGCTTCTACTTGCAATCTGTGATGAGCTTTTCTTCTCCAGTCAGGAATAAATCATCCACATATAGTAGTAATATAATTGGATCATCATTCATAACCTTGAAGTAAAGGTTAGGATCATAGTTGCAGGGAGTGTCCCCCCCCCCCCCAC
>JASDQU010108604.1:262004-302865 GCA_032191745.1 Picea mariana
GGACGCTCCCAGAGCCTAGGAGCATGCTCCCAAGGCGCACCCTGAATGCTCCCTGGGCGCTCCCTGGACGCTCCCTAATGGTAATGTTAAATTCTTAAAGTAAAAGTTAATTCTTTCATTTTTATCCATTTACCATTAATTGTTTCAAGATGTTTGAGAGTGGTTCCAACCTCAATGGACTTCATATGGAGAAAGTAGAATTTTAGGTCCCATTCAAAATTCAACAGACTTAACGGTTTTCAGGATTTCAAGATTGGCAAGATTACAACGTTTCCACTGGATTCTATCAGGTATGAGGGTATGTAACTGGCATTTAATCAAGACCACCAAGCCCTCTATATACCCCAATGTTGGTGGTGTTGATTGTTAAACTCCTTTGTCATGGTCTTAGCAAAAATGTACCCTTCACTCAAACTAGAATCATTGATTAGGCATGTTAATCTTTTTCTACCATATTTTAAGGCTAGGATTAGGTAGTTTCATCAAAATTAGGCGGTGTCGACTGATGTCCCTAGAGGATYGAGGTATAAACGAAGTCAAGACAAGAGGCAAAGGATGAAGGATGATACTAATGATGTGTATCACAATATAAGTGATGGTGGAACATTGCTTGTCATTCAGTTTTTGTCATTTAAATGTTCTTGCTTGTTTATTCATAATGCTTTCTTTCAAAGTTTCAATATAATCATTAATATACTATGGATGGCATTTCGAACTTCATAATAATGTAGTATTCATCTACAAGCACAAATATGCATGTTTTCATATATTTTGCAACTAATTTGTCTTTTTGCATGTTTTTGTTGAATATAAACGTAATATATATATATATAATAGACGCTCCGCTCCCAAGGATTTTTGGAAAATTGTAGAAATTATGAGCAGCAAAGCAACAAATAATGACACACAGAAATCATCATAAGAACACAAATATACACATAAAACTCACATATTCATTAATGTAAAAAATAATGATACATCTCTCTTACACACAATACATTCGTGAGGCCTCATAATATAGCATTGAGGTTCTCATAACGAGATGTCCAATATAGCATAACAATCTCCACAACTATCTCCACAATATCTCCAAGAATATCTCCATCCCTAACTTCACTCATTGTCCTCATCTTTGATCATACGTAGACTTCTAGAATAAGTCTACTTACATTAATAATAATTTCATCATATAACTATCACAAGTATGAATTATACCTTCATACTCCCCCTTAATGAATACTTGTGATTCAAACCGGATATCTAAGTTGTCTCCATTTGTATCTTTTGTATTGTGCATCACCTTTAGTCGTATGCATCCTCTCTGCATCATCTTCATTCTTCTTCATCTACATGTGTTTCTTCATTTGATGTTGTCTTCCTGAGCTATATCTGAGTCAATCATCTGAACTGCATCATCTTCATATCAAGGATTTCTAGCTTACCCTTGACCTTCCCATGGGTTTTCTACGGCTTACTCGTAACCATTACAAACTCAAACTGGTTTTGCATTGTCACGAACCATTCATTACATCAAGTGGTTTCAACTAACCACAAACTTACATCTGACATTACAAAGTGGTTTTTGGGTTACCACTAACCAATAAAATGACTCAAATCAATGACTCAATAAACTGACAACTCTTTCTTAAACATGTACAACTGACTTTAATGACAATTGACCTTTGGGGGACCAACTAACTCATGAACTTTATATGGGAGATATTGTCGTACATTTGAACACTTCAACCTGTAAAATCCTTTCAACATGAACATAACATTTTTCCATTCAGGGACATTTATCCATCCACATTGTACTTGTATATGAGGCTTTGAAATTTCTTTGTTCCAACACTTTTGATGATCGTGATTTTTAAGACCACAAATACTGCATGGATATAAATTCCAACATTTTTCTTTGGCATGTCCTGTTCTTCCACACTGACTGCAACATTTTTTCTTCTTCTACTCAAGCCTTTTTACTTGGTTGGATGTTGTGGTTGTTGCACCAGGTTCATTGCTTCTACTGCTAGTTGTAGATGATTCATTTGTTGTCCATGATTCAACTTTCACAAATTTGATGTCGCTATTGCTTGTGTTGCCTTCATAACCAAGGCCTTCATTTCTTGGTCTTATATATCCTTGTATGGGATTTTGAATACCTTGAGAATTCTTTCCTAAACCTTTACCATCATAACCCATTTTATTCAAAAGTTTTGAACCTATTCCTTTAGTATGTTTTTCAAAGCAACCTATTTCAACATAATCGCTATCATCATGATCATCATCATTTTGAGCATCATCATTTGGAACATCATTTGGAGCCTCCGAACAAGAGAGAGATATATGTACATCAACATTATTATCATCAACCAGAAAACAAGAATCACCTAAACTATCAATCTTCTGAATCAAGTCACTAGTATCACACATTGCATCACACTTTACTTTTTCTTGTTGCAGTTGTTTAACTTCATTTGTGAGTGCTGACAATACATTCTCCTTTGCCAATAGTTCTTGTTGTAGTGATTCTATCAATTTGTCCTTTTGATCTTCAATTTTAAAACTATCATCCATAAATTTATCTAATGATGTCAATTTTTCTTCTAGTGTGTCAATGCGTTTTGTAGTAGAGCAAACAAATTCATGATAGAGTTTATTGTCTCGTGTCCTGAATTCTGCAACTTTTCCAATTATTGATTGATTTTGTTTTTGTAATCTATCTATTTCTTGCAAAGCATCTTCAAGGTCTTGTTGAAATAATTCAATTTCTTGATTAGTTGTTTGAAGTCTTTTTCCCCCTTTGCCCATTATGAATTGTGGAATCACGCTCGCTTGTTGAAGAATAAACACAATAACCAGGGTGTCGGGTACAACCGATCATGCACCCAAAAAGTTCCACTATAGCAACACTTGAAACTTTGTTCTCAAATAGAAACTTTTACAAGACTTCAATGGCAGTTTCACCTTTTAACTTCAATGATGTGCTTTGACTTTGACTCCTTAACTTTAACATCAACCTTCACTTTACTTTGACTCTAGACTCTCAACATCACTTAAACTTTTGACTCATTACACCCAAAATCTTATAGTCACACTTGCATTTGATGCTCAATATTTGACTTGATTCAACACTATCAATTTTCCAAGATTTCATAACATAAGCAAGACTTCAACTCTTGACCTTAACGACTCTCATACAATGACTTGACTTAACTTTGACAAAAAACTCTTTATATCAACTATTTCTCAAAGACATCTCTTGAAAAATAATGATAGTGTGCACACTTTTACATGATTGGTATCTCTAATGTGACTTCAAAATAAGGTAAAAAACTCTCAACATGAACTTTCACCCCTTTTAAAAAAATAACTTTTTAAAATATCACTCTCTCACATGTTAAAAGAAAACTAAACTCAATCACACCTTGCACGCATTACTTTGTTGAACTCACACCATTTTTAAAATGGACCATATGCTCCATATGCCTCTTCCCAAGCACACACGTCTCTTCAAACCATTTGCACGCATGTCGCTTCAAACCAGTGGCACGCTCCACTCAAAAGACGATGCTCCAAGCTTATTTTTTCAGTCCACGCATTCACCAGTTGCCACGCTTGTCCATGTAGCAACTCGATGTAACAAACTCTCTTCTCCAACGCTTTAGATTGCACGCAGCAGCTCACACGTAAGTCCAGGATCCACGCAGCAACAAAGAATTACACCAAACCATACACAGTAGCAAAAACATACACTGTGGGCCAAGCTTCCTCGGTCCACGCATCGATTGCTTCCTCAATCTACATAAACTCACACCAGTAGACGTTGCACTATGTTTTGCTCCTCATCAGATCGTGGATTATGGGAACCACACGCCAGGGATATTACAACAATTGGAGAATAGACATGATTAACACAAGCACTATATAATTGGGGTTCCCACGTTCAATTGCTTTCCCTCTATGGAATCTGCAATTCCTTCATGCAACAAAAACAACTATGACTCTTTGATTTTCCTTCTTTGATTTCCTTCTCTGGAATTTCATGCGTTGTTCTACATGTTGCCCGTCCGAATACTAAATTCTGCATCCAGGTTCGCTCTAGCTTGTCCTCATGTTCACGCACTACAAACAACAAAATCTTATTGTTGGCTCTCTCTAGCTTGTCCTCAAATGTCCACGCACTGCACTTTTGGCTTTCTTTCCGATCTGCAAAAACGTGACTCCATCTCAGGGATCTAGGAAGCTTCCCCAAGTTTCTCAATACTTCTCTACAGAGATGATTCTCGTCAAATTCCAACCAACTTCACGTTCGACAGTTCTGGGGCATGTTCGACATATCAGGATTGGTGACAATGATAGTATTAATGCTTAATATTGTGCGGAGCAGATGCAATACATCTAGAGGAACAGATTCAGGAGCTTCTCGAAGGAGGAGGTTTATCAAGCTACTCCGGCGAAGAGCATGGTCGTCGAGGCTAAGCAGGAGGCTTGGAACTACTTCAGCAAATTCAAGTTTCGGGGAGACCAATTTGCCTGATGCAAGTGAACATCCGGTTGTTAAGCAACAAGTCACCATTAAAGTCCATCCTCGGGCAACTTTTACATGAACATGCTCAAATAATTAATGACTAATGAAACGTAGTGCACCAACGGACTTGGTCTCTAAGATCGCCCTCTCCAAGATTTGATGGCCCAACCTTACAATCTTTACATGACAGATTTTCACAGGAGGATTCTTCGTTGCAACTTCTACATCGACTCCTTTAATCATGCGAACTGGTGGTTCCTCTCTGCAGCTAATTGTTTAAGCGGAGTTCGTTTAAACAACTTAAAAATTCATAACTCACAAGCGCTTGCACCACTCAGCATTCTATCCACGCACCAATCTGAAGATCTCACCACTCAAACTTCCATGCACCAGTTCACGCTGCGATATACCAGCCGACACTGCAATACACTGTCGCCCACTCTGCAAACTTCACGCTTGCCCAACCACTGGCAAGATCCTTCACGCAGGTCACCCTCTCACTCATGTACTCTTTTAACAACTAATACCTTATTTGCACAACGTGACAACCATAGCTCTGATACCAAATGTAGGAATTATGAGCAGCTGAGCAAAAAATAATGACACACAAAAATCATCATAAGAACACAAATATACACACAAAACTCACAAAAATGACGCTCCCGGCGCTCCCGTTCTCTAAAACGCTCCTGCTCTGTGCAACATTGGTTAGGATCAGCTTTACTCTTGGTAAAGCCCAAGCTAATCAGGAAACTATCAATTCAATCATACCAAGCTCTAGGAGCTTGCTTCAACCCGTACAGAACTTTCTTCAACCTGCAAACATGAGTCTTTCTATCTTCAACTTCAAACCAAACTTTCACATCATATTGTACCAACCTAGTACACTTGCTCAGCTGCAACTTAATCTGCACAATCATGTGCTAGCTCTGCAAACCAATATCTGTCTCACTGTCTGAGAGTATGTCCTCTACTCTCTCTGCAATTATTCCTTCTGGAACCAGGACTCTGCACCTGCAGCTTCTATTTCTGAAGTTGAGAATGACTTGCTCTTTTCTCACTGTAGTTGTTGAACTCTGAGAGTAGCTCCTCTATTCTATCATGGCAACAACTTCATCTGAGAGTGGCTCCATAACTGATACTAAAGGTAGCTTTTCCTCTTTCATGGTGGTAACTCAATCTCAAATATAGGCACTGCTCCAAATGAATCTCATACTGTATCGAAATCATGGTTGTTCTAGTTGTCTTCACAAATACTGGAACTATTTCTTCGATTACTTGAGTAAGTGTCTCATCATAGTCTTCTCCCTCTTGTTGGGAGAATCGGGCTTTGTACATCTTTATACTATTATCTGCAACATTCTTAATCTGTTAGATCAATCTTGGAAGTCACCACTGCCTTCCTTTCTCGTCTTAAGGAAAAATCCATATCCCAGTCCTTCTGACTAGTTTCCTTCTCTGTTACTTGAAATAAGGAAATTTTTCCCAGGAGATTTCATATCTCCTAGAAGTCTTTGAAGCTACGATCTTAGTCTTCTCTACTCATGGCATCTGTCTGGGAGTTCTGGAAGATGTCTCTTCATTTGATCATTTTTGAGAGCAGCTTACTTGAGTCTTGATTTCTTCTGAGTCTACAAAAACTTCATAGTCTCTGCAGGATATACTTGGTGTTGAATAACAAGTCTTAATATGAAAAGTTGAGTCAGACTTCAAACGAATTCTGCTTCCAGTCAAGGTGGCTTCATTATCCTTTGACCAAGTCTACTGTGAGTTCTGTTCTAATGTTCGGTCATATTTGGAGCCTTCTACTCCTTACAATCAATCTCTATATGAGATACTTTGTATCTCAAAAGTAGTGTTTTCTTCATCTTCTCCTTCTGGTACACAGGATACATCCTTCATTCTCATCGGAGTTCCTATCATGTGCTTAAGAGCCAAGTATCTACAGGACATAATCTTCAATTTCTTCTTTAGTTAACTTCTTGGGTGGCTCGTCATCTTCAGCTGCATATGCATGATGTCTTTTGTTATTTCTCTCCTTGAATTCTTCCCTTCTGGCAGAACAATCTTTAGCAATGTGTCCCATCTTATCACAATGATAACATTGATAAGAGGAGAAATCTTTTTCTTTTCTTTGACCCTTATGATATTTCTGGAATCTCCTTGGAGGGTGAGATTCTTTATGGAAGTGGGTGAATCTCTTTGGTGAGTGATATTCTTTATGAATGTGGGTCTCCTTTTGGAAATGAGACCTTTTCTTTCCTCCTTTAGTATGAGCAGCTAGGGCTTGATCTTCATCCCTTAATAGTACGACTTCTCAGTTGGTTACTCTTGTTTCTTCTTGAACACATTCTTCCCATAGACTGTCAAATTGGAGTTTCTCTTTTTTTGCACAGATAGTTTGGATGAAGGCATCCCAAGGTCTTGTGATACCATTAAGAGTTGTCATGATGAGTTCATCTTCATCCAAGTTGTCTCCAATTGCTTCTAATTGTTCCTTGAAATGAGTAACCCTAGAGAAATAGTCTTGGATTGTTTTTCCTTTCTGCATCTTTGTATTCTTGAGTTGGGTTCTCAAGTTCATCTTCCGTTGATGTTCTTTCCTTCATACATTCTGGTTAGGGCATCAAACACCTCTTTTGGAGTATTATTAGAAGACACTTGAGGGATCAAGTGATCTTTAATGGAGTCTACAATGATCCTTTTGGCCCTAACCATATCCTTCTTGTACTTTGTTTTGGTTGCATCTTCTTTGGGTTCTGGTACATTTTCTTTTATGAATTTTGCAAGGTCATTCTCTTCAAGAATGAGTCCAGTTCTGTACTTCTAGGTACAGAAGTTTTCCACACCTTCTAACTTGTCAACAAGCTTGGTGCTTGCAGACATCTTAACCTGAAGCTAGGAAAATGACTAGAAAATGAAAGTGCTTAGAAAATGAATCTAAACTTACCAGGAGATGCGCTGGGTTGAGGCAAGTAGGCTGGAGCTGTCTGTTTTCAAAAAATCCAAATTTTACCCCTTGAAATTGGACCTGCGCAAATCTGGACTGGTACTTCTGGTATTGGTTCTGGTTTCCTGGTTTTCTAATACCAGTCAAAACTAGGGTTTGACTTTCCGAAGGCTCTAGCCACTGAAAAGGTGCGCTCAAGCAGCCAAATGATGCGCTAGGGTAGGGTGCACTTTTCTAGATGGTTTTTAGGCAAAAATTCATCTTCAATAAAAAGCCATAATTTCCTTGTACGGCAACAGTAACGTTTTTAGATACCCAATGAAAGGTGCTCTATTCAGTCAAGCTCTGAAACCATGTTAAATTTAGAGTTGTTATTAAATTCTTTTCAATTTACTAGAGCATAACAGCATAAGTAGGATCACTGAAAGAAACGCAATCACAAGGTACACAACATTTTATCCTGGGAAACCCTCATGGGAGAGAAAACCCAACAAAAACTTCCTCAATAATAGATTGCCAAGACTAAAGACCAAAACCACCAAGAAAAGACTAGGACTGAGCATGCGTCTCTCTTCTCCTTCTTGCAACTGCAGCTTCCTTCAAAAGATGCACACTAGAAGCGTGAGTGAGTGAGTGAACAAATGAGGCACCCTCCTCACTTATAAATACTAGTTGAGGAGGCGCTAGGGTTATGTCTCTTCATCAAGTAGGGCCAACTTCTACCACTAGTGGTTAAAACCACTTTATTAAACCCCAAGGGCCAACTTTACAAACACCACCATATACATCTTAAAAACTTCAAAAGATATCTTTCTTTGCACTTCAATGAAAGTCTTGATGTGTACTACATTTGCCCTAACAGCCAATCAACCATATTATTTATGTCATTATATGCAAAAGAAAATACACAGTAGTCTATCATATCCCAACATTATAAACACTTGAAACATGCAAATGGCCTACAAATCCCCACTTCTTCAGATAGTGGTCTGTAGTTACTAGTAACAGTTGTAATGAGAAGTTCAATCACTGCATATCTCCATTAGGTTAAGCAATGTTAGCCCAAACCTTGCTCCATAATCCTCAACTAATGTATTCCACCCAAGGTCCAAAATAGAATAACACATGTTGAATACTAATTTACCCTTGATATAAATACTCATGATGTAAATACTAATTTTTTATTGATATAGATACTCAGGATGTAAATATTAATTTACCCTTGATATAAATGCCCATGACATGTCAATTGGGTCTAGCCCGAATGGTTGTGGGATGGAGTGTTATCGTCCCCACCCAGGTTCTATTCTCGTTAGTGAAATGTTGTTGAGTTCATAATCAGCATACTGGTGTAATGGCCTTGTGCCCTGAAGAATCTAGAGTTTACCCTGGGTACCATCCTCAAAATGAAGGGAAGTACCTAGGGGTTTTCCGCGAGCGTTAGGAAAAAAAATACTCATGATGTATATCCAACTATGTTTTTATAACACATGGTAAGTTATTATGCATGCCCATAATATTCTTTCCGTTTAAACACCATCTTAATGTTTTTCAATATCCATGCATCCTTGATGATATCTTGATCTGTGTTCTAAAGAATCTAATAGCGCTTGTTTATTCAAAAGAAACAGTTTCTCACCTACCTTTCCTCACTATACTTCTTCCTGCCATTCTCCTTGTCTCTTTCAACAGTAAAAAGACAATGTTTCTAGTTTTCTTAACGTGTTCATGTTTTTCATGCAATGCATGTGGAGTTATATATTGTCTTGTCTACCTTTATAATCCCACAAGCTACAATTTACAGAAAAAGCTCCATGGACAACTATGGGAAGTAGCCCATCAGGTTCAATATTAAGGGCACACTTGGCAAGAATCTTGCCAGTTAGTGGAAGATATTTCGAAGTAATTACCATCAAATTCCAAAGAGTTTGCCATATTGGTATGTTATCACAATCCCTAGAGGGTCACCTAATAGGCAATCAAAAGATGTTTGTCTTTAGTATACCTTCCCTTTTGTGCAGCTGGGAGAGTGTAAGTGAGTGAACAAATGAGCCAACACGTCCTTTATTTATAGTCTTCCTGGCCACTAGACTAGGCCAACTTCTTCTCTGGAAAGGTGCCACTTCATTATTCTAATTCTTTTGGGCTGACTTCTCTTCTAGGGTATTTCAACATCTGTCCAATGGATCACTTACTTCTGGAATCTTCTCTGCATCTAAGAAAGGTCATCTAGGAGGGAAAGATCCTCCTGTAGCTACCAAAACATCAGCAGGTTGAACATGTCAAATGTTCAAAATCAGAGTTCAGAAGTCCAGCCGGGTCTTATGACCCCTTTAATTCTTCTTCTTCTTCTTCTTCTTCTTCTTCTTCTTTGTGCATGATCCATAACCCCATGGGGGGAATTGTAATTAAATGAGATAGCATGATGACCTTGTTATGTAAAAGGCTTAGCCCCCTAAGACTTAATCATGAGTGCATACTCTAGAGTGTTTTTTTCACTTGTTAATTATATCTTCTTGTTTAAGCGAGTTATAATTTCTAAGTTTTTTCACTCATTACCTCCAAAGTTGGAGTGTGTACTGATGGTTAGGCCTTAGTGTGTGTTGTCTAAGTCTAGTGTCTAATGTATATTACAATGATAGTCATTATTTTTTAGTCTTATGGACATGCACTAAGTCCCCCTTATGATTTTTTAATTTTTTAATGAATAAAAATTCCCGCAAAACGGGATTTTTACTTTGTAATTTAATGTAATAATAAAAAAGGTGTACTAGAAGATGTTCTATGCCTTGGGGGTATTCGTTTTCTAACTCAGACGAATACCCCTTTTACCCTTGTACCCCCTTTTCATGAGAAATTATTCTCTTATTCTCTTATACAAGTCAATTTTACTCGAAAAAGGTGAATAAAATCAAAATAAATTAGCATTCCTATTTTTAAGGAAACATGTTCGTGACATGTTTTGAGTTAACTCACCCTCTCTCTTGGTTCACTGGGAGATAGTGACACTTAAGAATGAGTTAGTGAGAGTTGTGAGAGAGTTAAGTGAGGAGTTCACATGAGTTGGAGGAGATCCCAATGCATGGTGTGCCCTCTTTCTTGAGATGTGGCGCATCCTCATCCATGGTGTCAATCTCAAGGAATGACTTGCCCTCTGTCTCACCCTCCTCTTGCAATGTGGTGATTTCTCTTGAGTTTGAGGAGATGTGGCTCACATCCAACTCTCCACTTGCCTCATCTACCTTGGGATGTGCGCCCTCTAGCTTTGGGAATTTCTCCCTCTTCTCCATAAAAGCAAGTCGACCTCTTCTCATTTAGTTAATGGAAGTTTGGGCTCTGCTTGTGGTTCTACTACCCTTGTAACATTTCTTTGTTGGAATAAAAGGCTTTGGAGGTCAAGAAGGTGTCTTGTACAAGTGTGTGAATGATCCTTGTCATGTGCTCAAATTTGAGAGGTGATGTTGTTTTGATTACTTGTTCTTTCAATTGTTAATGTGGAAAGGATCTATTAAACTAGTTTGTCTTTCTAGATCGTTTTGTCTTTCTTTTACATATTCAGTTAAGATTTGCATGCTAATTTAATTTAATTACATGTTATCTAGATTTCATGTGTAGGGAGCACCACAATTTAACAATTTGTTGCAAGTTTTATGAAACTTACAGGCCCTCATAGCTTGGAGAGGTGGTTGAGCTAGTTTGCATCTTCCACAACTTCAAGGATCTAAAGACATAGTCCCTCCTCAATCCACCAGAAGACTCCATTGCCCAAGGGTTCCAAGCTACAAGCTTTCTCTTCTCTCCATCTCAAAAAGTTTCAACATTTTCTGGTTACTTTTACTTGCATCCATAAAGATCCAAGGCTCATTTACAAATTCTAAATAGATCTTTAATTGTGCAAAGCATGCATGTATAGATCCAAAGTTTAGATCAAAATTTTAAGTAGATCTTGCATGCAAAAGTTCACTTTTAGAAGGTATTTCTTTTCAATTTTTTAAAGGCTAAAAGTTAGATTTAATTCTAAGTGCTTTCATTTATAAATCTGGCAACCTTAGTGCCATTCTGCTTGTTGTTTTAGGACAGCAAACAAAATCGCTAAGAAGGCTTGCCTTTAGCGTGCTTTCTTGGTCTTTAATTTGCTAACTTATCACAGGATTTCTCTTGATATCTTTTTCCCAACTTCTAACATAATTTTGCAGGACCTTTAAAAGCAATTTTGGGCATCTTTTGTTCCCAAGAGCTTGCTGATTTTTGCAGGTTTGCGAACAGTCAAGGTGAAGCGCTACCGAAATTTGGCGGATCTGAAGCATCCAGGACACCCTTAACTTGTCTTTTGATACCCCAAACTCATTCTTCCATCTATTTTGTAAGTTTGTGGCCACAAGTATAAAGGCCCACAAACCTTCTTCCAAAATCATTGTAACAAATAAAAGAAAGAAGTAGGATAACCCACTAGGCCTACAATCACCCCAGGGGCTAGGGAAACAGTCTCTTTTGTGGTGTGTTTTTTGTCTCTTGTTTATTTTCATTTTCTCAAAGCTAAAATCAATCTAAAATAAACCCAAGCACTGCAAAACAGTAGTTAGATTTCATTTTCTAAATTAGATTAGCTTAGATTTGATTTTTTGCAATTTCAATTTAGCAAATAAACCATCCCCTCAGCAGCCCTAGTATGCTCTTGGCCCTCGCAAGCTTAACTCGATCTTGGGTTTCATTCAGAACGGGAACTGGTCAGTGCGGAGTAGTTTAATAGGGAAAACCTTATACCACTCTTGTTCAAATACGAGATTCATATTGGTAGATCGACTTGTGAATTCAAGGGGATACTCATTGGGATTCGTTCTCTCCCCGTTGGAACTCCTTGCGATTTTTCCAATACCCATTTTGAGGGATAGTAGTCTAAGAAAACAAAGATTAGATTAGATTTACTTTCTGTTTCACACTTACATTTTGCAATCACAAAGTGGTCTTGCAATTATCAAGCCACTTCACGAATTTAAACCACTAATTCAAGCAAAAAACCCATTAATAATAAAATTTACCAAGAGCACTTGCAATACATTCCTACGGTAGCATTTTACATACATCTTGCAGCAACTTTTACATCAATGGCATTGGTCTCTATTTTGCTTATCATTTACTTTCAAGCACTTGTATATGCTTTCAAGTTATATCTTTTATGTGCAAGTACTTTATATGCTTTATATCTCTAGCATAAGCAATTCCATTTATGTGTCATTTATGTTGTTAGAATAGTTGTGCTTATATTGTGTATTTCATTTAACTCCTAGATCAATAATTGTGCTTAGTTAGTTAAGCCTTAGATTCTTTTTTAGGGACTACCCCCCTTGGTTTCGCTGGGAGTTAGCTTAGATGGAGGAGTCGAGAATCAGGTGACAGCGCCTCGACTCGAGACTTTCCCCCAAGGCCACACCCAGTGGATTGAATATTTCTTCCACGTGACCCAAGGTGTGGATTAAGCAGCAACACTGACCAACCAGTGAGGGCGACACCATTCAATGATATTCAACCATCGGTTATTATAAGAGTGCAAGAAATCCTTGTTATTGAAGAAGAACCATAACTTGCACCTTATCAAGTTCTTGGAGATGAACATGATGATGACGGCTCAAGCTTGAATGATCAGAAACTAGTAGTTGCACCACTTGAGTCGTATGCATAGGTCTATGAAGATGAAGATCAAGAGTTGAGTGCTCAAGTGTGCTCATTGGTTCATTTCAGTGATGACGATAACTTTCAAGAGGAAGAACCACAAGTCAACCATGTAGAATTCAATCAACAAGAGACTTCATCCTTGCATATCCCAACAATGGCTCAAGAACAACTTGATCAAATACCATTACAGTAGGAGGAGACACTTTTGGTTCAACCAAAAGATGATACCCCTTACAATTTGCCTATGATCCCACATTCAGATTTTGTTCTTCAACAGGATCCTTTGACTGATCAGTGCTTGGATATCAGGGTTCATCATGATCTAGTTGAGCTAAGAATGATGGAGGTATTTTAGTAGGTAGATTCTAAGAGTTTCGGCTCTCATGCTTTCATGGTCATTATTGTTGAAGTACCAAATTCCAAATTACAACCAATAGCCTTCAACTATTCCTTCAATAACAAGTACATCAAGGCATCTTTTCAGCATTTGAGATTTCATGACTAGATGCATTGGAGGATTGACTATGTTGATCTTTCTCATCTAACTGATCACCTAGCTACATGGTTGCATTGGTCATTCGAGTATGTAGATTAACCATGCCATCTTTGACTAACCTCCAGCAAACAAAGGAGGTGAGATTTTTGGGTTTTTGGGTAGTTGTTTTCTAGTTTCCTTACTTCCACGAAGTCATTTTCAAATTCCAATGTCGTTATTTTTGTATTTTAGGACAGCAATTCAACCATTTTGTTTGAAGCCATATGTTTTCAATCCTAGGGTAAGAGTCATTGATTTTTCCATATTATATCAACACGTGGTCATGTCTTATGATGTATTTTGCGCCTTACATAGGGTTGGTCATGGTTTCCTATGATTGTTGTCCAATTTTGAAACTTTGGGTCAAAGCTCTAAATGTCTTATCATATGTTTGTCGAGTCCTCATGTTGTCTTATTTTTAGAGTAAGCCTGGATGAGGGTTTGTTTGTTCATATTCCGAAGCATTGAGTCCATTAGGAAGGGTACAGTTGAAGAGACATAGGAGAGTCCTGAGTCATCTTATGCTTTGTCTCTTCATTGCTTTCCATTGAGTCATCTGCTTTGAGTCATACCATAACTTCTTAAGTTATCACTTCGTGCTGAGGAAGAGCTTTCATCATTGCTTTTCCTTTCAGCAAGTCATCCCACATCGACTCTGACACATTATCTAGGGATGATCCAGAAGTAGAGCACCTTGATGGTCGTTAGCCTCACTTGTGGTCATTTCGCATTCGACAAGGTTGATCATCATTGGGCCTTGATCGAATGATCCTTGTCAGTGTTCAACTTCAGTACATCTTTCACAGTGACAGGTTGTGCTCGTACATTAGGGCCCATTGGCATTATTGGTGGGTCCTTCGCACTTGGGCAGGTGTTTACTTTATTGACATCTAACTAAGTGACTTTCTCCCATGTGTCGACTTCAGCACATTTTCTGTGAGTGTACATGGTAGGTGGTAGCAAGTAGTAGATTTGGATGAGATCCCTTTTCATCTTGTCAACATGAGGACCCTATATTTTGACTCCATTACCCAATAGATAGGCATTTTGGGTTACAGGTCAGCTTGACAGACACAGGGGTCTATTGGTATCTTTCTCCATATTTCTCACAAAGCATTATTTACAAATTTCAGGCACAAAGATTCACAGGTTCTCGACATCCCGCGGGGTGGTCTAGTCCCCTTGAGTCGTCGTTGTTAACCCCTAGATTTTCTCACTTGATAATCCTAAGGATTAAGAGACAACATGATTTATTTGGTTGGCATTCAAATGTTTTTCCCAGAGATAGCTTGGCATGAGCAAAGGTTGGTTCCCATATGAGTACAGGTATAAGATCGGTTTCGTGGTGTTCCTTGTTTCAGAGACAGAAGTTTGCACAGGTCTTCCATGGATAGAGAGAGATGTCTTATTTTAGTATATTCCCTATGTTTGAGGAGACAGAAATCGGAGGTCCACATGGCAGTATTGATCATATATTCAAAGTCCTTACGAGCTCACAAATCCATTTAGCCTTTTCTAGACAACATGCGAGTAGTTTACTATTTTTAGTAGGTGGAGTTTCGGGCCTCAAATGATGATTTTGATCACATATTCAGATTCCTCACTGAAAATCGAATCCGATGAGTATAATTTCATTGACATGCAATGAGATTCTATTTTTAGCAATGTCTATATTTAGACATACTATATTTGGCAGTGGTCCCGTAGTGGTCTCAATCATATTTGGAGTTTTCCTATTTTTTAGGGTGAACTGCTATTTTTAGCATGTCTATTTTAGCAGGGATATATATCGCAAGTGTGGTTGCCAAACAAGGTTACATGTGGCGGGTTCATATTTCGACATGTGGCAGAATTAGAGTGATACATGTGGCACATCGTTACATGAGAATACGTGGCGCACGCATGCTTTGATGAGGAGGCATATTGGTATTTTTGGCATGTGAATGTTTATTAGAGGCTCACTCCCCTTATCCACACATACATGCTATTCTCTTCATCCACATGCATGCTTCCATTCCTATTCATTAGTATTATCTCTCCTAGTGTGCTAGATCCCTATACTTAGCGCATTATTCCCTATTTCCTAGCGCATTGTCTTAGTGTGCCTCCCTTTTCCCTATTTTGTAGCATCCTTCTCTTCCCTATTTTCTAGCATTAATGCACCTCCCTTTTCCCTATTTTCTAGCATCCTTATCTTCCTTTTTTTCTAGCATTAATGTGACTCCCTTTCTAAAATCCCTAAATCCTAGCGCACTTCTTCTTATTCTCCCCTATTTTCTAGCACATTCATCAACTAATGTGCCTCTTTCTCTTATCTCTCCCTATTTCTTAGCATTAATTCCCTTATCTCCCTAAATCCATGTGCATTACTCCCTATTATCTAACACCTTCTCCCTAAAACCTAGCGCATATCACTTTCTTAACTCCATATACTAGCACAATAATCCTTATTCATTGCGCATTAATTCCCTATTATTTAGGGCGCAACTCCCTTTTCTCCACCCATGTGCAAGTTCCTCCTCAGTGATACTTCAGTTAAACAAAGCTTGTAGCCTCGTACACGAGGTGTCATCTCATCAGAAAGTTAACAGAGCATACAGGTGAGTTGTCACTCTCATCTGTGGTTACACTAGTTCGCATTGGAGGAGGAGCTAATCTTAGATATGCGCCCTCCTATTTTTGTCACACATGTCTGCCTCATAGAGCTATATATTGGAGGCTTCTCCTCATTGTTCAGGGTCGACTTTTCCTAGCAGCAGCAGTACTCTCTCTCTCTCTCTCTCTCGTTATTATTTCTAGCTTCTAGCTTCTAGTCTATGTATAAGGAACAATACTCTACCGGTTTTGTACTTGTATTTAGTGGTGCAATCAGCCCTTTGGCAAGAGCAATAATAAAGTTTTGGTGTGCTGGTATGAAGCTGTCGAATCTTGTCAGTATTGTGATTAATTTCTTATGCATTGTTAGTTGTTTTAGCCTATTATTGTGGTGTTTCAGCCTTGTAATAGCATCTCTTTCCTTTTCTTTTCTTTTCATTAAAATACTGATGCTGCAGGGTTTTCGTCCAAGTAAAATTCAATCTGTGTTACTTAACACTTTGGTAGCTTAACCACTAGCCAAAGGTAATTTTCTTGCTGCTGTTTTTGGTTTATTTATTGCAAATTTACGAGGTTTATGACAGCAGGAAGGACTTAGCGACACTGCCCTGAGGTTGGCATGCACCAGAAACAAAGAGGAGACTTGCCAGTGACACTTAAGGCATTTTCTCCTAGAATTAGCCTCTTTTACCTGCTGATTTTTACTTTATTTCAGATCTGATTTAGGGGTCAAAACGTGTGCTCACAGACAGACAACATAGAAAGGTGTTTCATTTATTAACTGTTTAATTTTATAATACAAACATCCAAATCCTCACCACAAGTCGTGCCAAACCATCCAGTCATTTGCAGACCATTCCAGAACAGCACTGAACAGCACTGAATAGTTCTTTTGATTAAACATAATGAACTAACCTTCATATGCGGTAGAAGGCTTGTGCCAGCTGCTCTTGCAATTCGAAGAAAAGATGTGCAAACCTGCAACCTTGCTCGGCTCATGGATACTGCTATTGGATCCTGCTTTTGACCCTGATCAAACCCAATATATATGACAATTATCTATTTAAGCTTCACCAAAGTTCAGAAAGATCAAAGAACAAAGCACTCTCGGGCTTCTAACATTAAGTTAATGAAAATCATTGGCTTTAAAATCTTCATTGGCGTGTGCGGGGATCAAAAAAAAATTGATAAAACCCAGACATTTCTAACATTTACCTTCTGAAATATAGGAAGTGATGTTAAAAGATCAAAGAGCTTCTGAATAACCATTCTCACATCTTCCGGGAAATACTTTAAAAATGGCCCCATCGCATCTAAATACCTCCCAAGAATTTCCACCAATGCTGGTTCTGTCCATTTCAGATCAAGCAACTGCCCCAAAATCCCTGCAAGCCAAATACAAATTAACCCTTATAGGACAGTTTGAAGAAACAAACAAAAGCTTATCCTCAATCTAGAAAATGCAAAGGACCTTCAATTATGCTACGCAAGTCGTGCAGCACAAGTGGAGAAGAAAGCAATCCAATATCTGTTCCCCCATCAAAAATAGCACTAATGGTTGTATCCAGCGCAAGTTGTGTGCCTTCTAAAACTGGAAGATCCTGTAAGAAAAAAATCATCACTCCGGATCTACAACAGATTTCCTCAAGAAAAATATTGCATAATAGTCAAAAATAAAACAAGGAAAGTCATAAAAATCAGCTTGCACTCTTAACTCCACACAAAATTATAGACAATGAAGTTTCTAAATACAACAATACATTATGTCTGCATAATGTAACAAGTATAGCTCTGGTGTTCAATTTGTGTTCCATATTCACACAAAGGACTTAAGTAATGTATCTACTTACTTGAGAAGGGATTGGTCCAAATGAATACATCTTTATCATCGCAACAACTCTTTGAGAAATTTTGGAAGCAGCTGTTACAGGTCGTTGAGCAGCAATAAGGCGAATAAGCTCAAGCTGCATGACACCAAGGACACTGGCATTACTAATAGATCAAAGCAAATGTCCAGACAAAAGTAGAATTAATAAAGATTACAGACATTAACAAGAAACAAGCAAAGATCAAAGAAACTTTTGATGATTGTTCAGTAATGGAGCAGATAACATGGGAGCTGTAGCTCAACTTGTTAATGCATAAATGGTGCAAATGGCGAACTAGGGATGTAGCTCAATTTGTTAATGCATAAATGATGCAAATGGCCAACTAGGGCTGTACCTTTTAGTGATGCCTTAACAGCAACAAGGTTGCAGTCTACAGGCAATGCTTGCTTTGAGGGCATACCAGCGTAGATCCATGTTAACCCCAGATCTATCAAGCGCCGAAAGGAATCAAATCCTTTGCACTATAAATTTTTTGATCATTTAAGATGGATCTAGGCTTCTTTAGTCTCACTCAACTAGGTGAAACTCAGAACTCAAAACTTATGCAGATATGGATATGTGAAAATATACATTTGATGATTGTCAAGACATATATAGCAGTTTTTATATTTGGTATAGAGATATGTTTATGTTCCTTGTATATATGTTTTACTAACATAAAGTATTACTATCATTATTTGTTATAAGTATTATATTTTTTTGAAACCAACATATGATGACGTAAGCATTACTCAAGTACGTGACAACATCTCTATCATACTGGGTGGTAGATTTAGTGCCTTCCGGCCCAATAATGATAATTTATACATATTTGAAAGCATATGCAGATAAAGGTACAATAAGATAATTTTATTAATGTCCAACAAATGACCACAAAAGTAGGTTAATTGGACTAACCGATACAATCCAGTGTAAATATAGTGGGGCTGTGCAAAAGCAACTCCTAGATCAATACTGAATGTAAGAAGCAAAAGAAAAAACAGATCTAAATAACTAGCTAGAAACTATAAATTAGCAGTCCAGAAAAAAGATATAAAAGAGTATACCTGTTGTGCTGCAACAAGAGGACCAAAAACTGAGGATCTCAGTGTTGTGCAAGGAAGGAAAAGAAAATGTGAAATCCTGCGAGTCCTAATGACCAAGGCTGAGAAAAGGGGCCTAGGTAGGGGCTCATTGTCATAGTCATCAATCACTATGAAAGGGCCAATGCATCAACAGATGATATCCCCAAGCAGTGATGCCACTGAGGGGGACCGGCTGTACAATCCTAGGGGAGCTGACCAAATGAGGAAGCCCCGCTCTCCTACCATCCAAGGTCAAGGGAAAGAAACTCTGATAGAGGCCTGGCCACCCAACTGAAACTAGGGAGTAGTTTAGCGATCAAGTGTACTTTGGCTCTAGGTCCATCGTCCATCTAGATCTGCTCCACCTATCAGTCTACTGATGTGTGACCTATGGTCTTGAATGGCAACTCCTCACAAGCTTAAAAGATGTACATTAGCCACCTAGAGGGGGAGGTTGTGAAGAAACCTGAGAGGAGACCCACGGCCTCACCGATCTAAGATCGCAAATATCCTAGACCTCAACCTATCGCTTTTTGCCCCAATTAAATAGAGCAACCAAGTAAGAAGTGATCCTCCTAGAAACCTCAAGCCAAGATGGAGCACATAAACACTAACATCTATATCCAAGCACTTATCTTATGAAGAGAGCAAGGCAGCTATTGTTGGGGTATCAAGAGAAAGTCGAGAGAGTCCCACAAATCCTGATAAAGGCAATGGTAACAGCCCTAGATCTCATAATAGAATGAACACCTGAAAATGAAATGCATCTTTATCTCTAGCTGCTGTAGGTGGCAACACTAGCAAGTCCTATCAAGGCACAGTATGTGGCAATCAGTCTCTATCCGAAGTCTATGGGATCCCACCTGAAACTACCCTACAAGGACCCTAAGAGCCTGCATCCAATATCTCTACATGTATAGGGTGTGGGCAATGATACCATCCTCCAACTCCAAGAAATGCTCCAAGTAAAAAGCCATCTTCAAGTCAAGGTGCTCTGGTGGTGCAATCCCAGTAACCTGGATTTACATTCTATAGAAGTCCTCATGATTGACCTGATTTAAATCCTGCTTTGACAGTTAGAAGTGACCTAGCGCATCTATAGAGTGCTTGAAAGGAGGTAGACAGTCTAGAGAGATGGCCATCGACTAGAGAAGTTGGAACACCTTTGCATACTACTCATGGGCACCTCCAAAGGTGAAAGCTAAGGTGATAGCCTCAAAAAAGTAAAGTGCTAGGTAGATACATTTCTCTCCTACATGTTGGGTCCCCAAAAGTCTAAACTCTATGTAGGAAACAGACCAGGCAAAAGATGACATCAAGGCAAAAAGGATTGGCCCCGAACTCCACCTGAATAATGGGTTGGGGGACCGTGCATTTCCATTGTATGATGTGCCTACAAAGAAGGGTCCGAACTCTCTCAGTTGTGACCTAGTCAATATGTAGCATACTCAATCCCAAAATCTCTAAGCCATAGAGAACAGTAGGCCTGATGATCATATTCAAGAGGTGTATCTTGGATGAGATGACCTAGAACTGGTTTTAGAAACATTGGCTCTTAAGAAGGCGTTGAGGCCCTCAACACACCCCAAACCCCAGGGGCTAGGGAGCCACCAAAATTTTTGAAGTCATTGATTGTATCTTACCTTCTTTATGCCTTCTTCTTTTGTTGTGATCTATGCCACCAAACGATGTCAATTTCTTTGACTGGTTTGCTTGACTAACACCATTACTTTTAGATGGCATTTGAATGCTTATGACCAGATGATTGTTTGAACTTTGCTTTGAGTTTAGCTTTGGTTTGATAATCTTTGAGTCTTCTTCACCTATCGTATGCCATGATGATGTGATGATTTCAAAATCCTCTAACTCGTGAAGACCTTACCAAAGTGCCTTTTTTATATTGTGCTAGCTTGATTGTGGTGTCTTACTTTGCTTGTCTAAGGATGATCTAAGAATGGTTTATTTCAATGGAATGGAAATTGTGTGCACGAAGTAATAAGGATACCCATGCTTAAGAATCAAACACATAGTAATCAAAGCAATTATAAACTTGCATTGCAATTAAGGGGTTTTCCTAGCTATGTTACAGAGGTAGTTATATATGATGCTAATGCTAAGTGCTTCATCACTAATGGTTTGCATACCTATCATTAGATTGGATGATTACAGCTTGTGTGACGATAACATATAACGAATAGCTTCCACTATTTACATCTATCTTCATATTACATCAATCAATGCCTATTGTGAGTAACACTTAAACCTAATCAATGCACCAACGTGCTTGTTATTCTGAAACTTGTTCAGCCGCAGCAATTGATAAAGAAGGTTGACAAGCATGGGAAAGTCAAAAAATAGGAAATCTAGGGTCAAAATATAAAGTTTCCCTACCTTTTCCATCAATTATTCATCAAGTTCACCTATCTTAATTAAATTACTCGGGAAATACCTTTTCTCCTAAGCATAGACACATGTAATAGGGGTAATAGTTGTCCCACCATGGTAAACTTAGGCAAATTATAAAATTTACCTATGTTAAGTTGTTGTTAGAGGATATTGCTTGTTGTTTGTTTCCTAATGACTTGTTTGAAGCTTGATTGCATCATTATAGGTAGGTGCCCCACATTGGAATCCATGCACTATGCCTCGAGATCTATGTACCTAAAATCAGCCATATCTACTCACATTGGGATCTGTGCAAAATTTATTGGGATTTGTGTGATTGCCTTGGGATCCATGACAGCACAATGGACGATGACTAGGATGCCACATCATCACCAAGGTGTCCACCTCATCAAACTTGTACACTTGTCAACATATGGAGCATTATATGAGCCACATGGCATATATCCACTTGGGATGTGTGAAAACTCTTCTTCAAGGTGAATTTTCTCTCTCCTCCACACATGGGAAGGTTTCTAGAACCTCCTAGAAGGGGCGCACATCACTTTTGGACCAATTCTTTGCTGATGGTTGCAGCTTCATGAGACATTCTCCAGATTGTACTCCTCTAGACTAAGTTGAGATTATCTGTGAGAACGCCTATGTGATAGGTGAGTCTTACTCCTCTGGATTGAGTTGAGATGACTTGTGTTGGTCTCTTGTCGTGCTCCTCTGGACTGAGTTGAGATGACTTGAGATGGTCTCCTGTCGTACTCCTATGGACTTAGTTGAGTTGACTTGAGATGGCTCTCCAGTTCATACTCCTCAAGATTTAGTTGAGTTGATTTGCTGAGAGTGACGTCCCTTGTGGTTGAGCACATGTGGACTTGTCCCTAGTGGCTGAGCACTAGAGGATGTGTGTGAGACCCCTTGCTATATTTTCAAAGAGTAAGACTATTGTGAAACCCTAATTTGTATTGTGAAGGGTACAAGTCGGCCCTACTGTGTAAAGATAATTAATATTGTGTAAAAGATTAATTATATTATTGAGTTGTACAAGTCGGCCCTATTGTGCCAATAGACACATCTATTTGATGAGTTAGGTCATGTATTTATTGGAGAGATACATCCCCATTGTGGATCATATCTCATTCACTCAACGCTTAGCTTGGTGTGCTGAAATTTGGTGCGCACTTTTCTTATGCGCTAGTTTTCTTGGTCATAGAGCACCCTCTTGTGTGCGCTAGGGTTTATGGTGTGAAGGTTCTTCTCTTGGCAAAATAGTAAAGGGTTGTTGGGTTTTTCCCTTGGTTGAGAAGGGTTTTCCCAGGATAACTTCTTGTGTCTTGTGCATGGTTATTCTTCTTGTGATCTTGGTTACTGCAGTTATTGTATTGCTGCATTGTTTACGGTTCAAGTTCATGCTAAATTGAAAAGAAACTACATGTGCTTGAGCTTGCATTAAAAATTCAACCTTCTCACACTTGTGAATGGGTTTTCATGATTTTATGGGTTAGTTGGGAGAGCACCCTTCTTTAGGGACTCCATATTTACCTGCACGCGTGAAAAGGGTTGAAGACTTGTTCAAATAAAGAGAGACATTGCTTGCATTCATCCACACGTGTGAGCTTCCAGAAGGAGCGATCCACCTTCTCTCTCCTCTTTGGACCCACATGTGTGAGATATTGTTGGAGACTTGCTCAAATAAAGGAGGGCGCACTTTCTCTCTCCTCATTTGACTCACATGTATGAGGGCTTGTTGAAAATGTCACTCACTTTGAGGAGTTTTTTGTAACCTCCCATGGTTTTCTCACATGGTTTTTCTCTAGCACATGGTATTGGCTCATGGTTTTACCTAGCCCATTGTATGAGCACATGGTTTCATTGTAGTTTATGGTTTTGAGGAAGTCTCTCTCTTATTTAAAGGAGGTCGTCACTCTCATTCATCATGGTTGGAGATGGAATAAGAAGGCTATTTTGCTCCATTTTGGTGTGTATTTTTCTTTGTTTTCTTATGTATATTGCTCTAGGGTTTATTTAGAAAAATCTTGGCACATGAATCTTACTGAAGGAAGGGTATTACAAGGTAGATAAAATCAAGCAAAGTATGAATAATTTCATCTTGTTTCTTTATTCTTTATTGAAGCTAGGGTTTAAAGTATTAAAATTAGATATCTTAGGATTTTAATTGTTTACTTTGGATTTATATTTAATTAATCAAGATTGTAATGTATGGGCTAGATCTAGAAATACTCTAGTCCCTTCATGAGTTTTGAGATCTAGGTTTCCAAGCTTTCCTTGGAAGGTTTTTTTTAGGGACTTCAACAACAATCAAGGAAAAATTGCATTTACTTGAGGAATAATTTTAGACTCTGTGCCCAATGGAGACACTAGGGTTTCTTTACATCTTCTAATCATCTCTAATTTTATTTTCCATTTCATTTTGGGTTTATTTAGAAATATAGGGTTTCATTGTTACGTCTTTAAATCTAGATTGCAATTTTATTTCCAAGTCTAGGGGCTACTTTGCTTGAGATCCAGCATAGGCTTTGTTATCCCCTAGCCTAGGGATAACTAAGGAGATTACGTCTCAAGGCCCACAGGTCCTAGACATGGAGTACCGAGAGCCAGACGACTTGGGCATGGCCCCAAAGGGCCCCTCTTTTCATCAGTGAAGTCCACTTATCACTAGCAGCAGTATCCATCCCACCAGCCTGGTCCTAGAGTAACGTTGGGTCTTGCTCCATGAGGTAATGAGTCCGAGTATCATGGTATGTATCACTCTGATTTTTGAAGCACTTAAATATGGTGTATTGAATCCTTCTTCATTTTATGACGTTTGCTTGGAAATTATGCTATTTGCCTCGTTCATACCTGGAGGGGTGACAAGGTGCCCTAGTAAGTTGATTTCCCTTTAGGATGGGTTGTTGTTGGGTGGATCTATGGAAGGTCATCGTTTGTTCCCTCAATACTTACCATTTTCCATCTTTATTCCTTTCATCTCCCCTATCCTTGTTTGGGCATTGGGATTGGCTACACTAGGAAGGGTTGTACCTTACCTCATCGGAAGAAGGGGCTAAAGGCCCAGAGGGTAAAAGTAGCTGGCAAGAGTTAAAATCCAATGTTGAAACCTTCGAGATGCTTCGCCCAGGGATCCCTGAGAAAGCAGTGAAAAGCTTCTCAGTAAGAAAAAGGGACCCATAAGATACATAAACACTCAAGGTATTAGTTGATGGATAGGGGGTCTCATCACGAACCGGCCTATTATGACCATGGGTATGTAGCAGTATGACACTACCATCTATCTGGTCACCAAACCAAGGTAGTGGCTCTTGGTGGCATAGCCAAGAGAAAGGGGGTCTCATCACGAGCCAGCTTTCTCATTTTCATGAAATGTTTGTGGATAACGTTGTCACCTCTGGTCATCAAGCCAAGACAGTGGCCCTCAACTATTCTCTTCAAGCACAAGAGCAAAAGATCAAAAGAAATAAAGCTAAGAGTAAAAGGCAATGATTGGGCTAGGAAACAATTGCATTTATGACAAGGTGCAGCTCGCCCTCTACAAAGGCACCCACAGGTAAGACTTTACATTTCCCTGTTATTACATGCACCCCATGCCACCTCATACACTTACATGACCTGGATTAGACCCCACCTGGGAAACATCCCAAACTTAAGAGAGGTTAGCCCAATAGGACACCCAAAGACCTTCTCCAAACCTAACTTGTCAAATTACATAACGTCTTTGAGCATTTGTCTCGGTTAAGGGGGTTTTGATGCACATGTTTGGGTAATTTAATTATTGGATGTGATTTACATGCTATGATCCCTGTGACTTATGAACCCCTGGAGGGCATACTTGTTGTTGCTACAGGACCTTGCTCGGTGTACAGGTACACATGAGGGAATGATTAGCTCGAACCTTCATGGGGGCTTAAAGCCCACAGATGGATGTTGAAACCCCAACCAGGGGTAAGAAGAAATTGAAGACTTGCACCAAGAGAAAGAAGGACGTTGCCTTTGGAGGCACCTTGGAAGACCTAGACCCAGGGGATCTTGCTCTTCCCACATGGGCGTTAGCCGACCTTGGACATCACCATCATAGCCCTAGACGTCACCCAGAGCTAGGGTTTCATTTTTGAAGGCATTTGTGAGCCTGGTGACACATGTGGGCATCATTTGGCGCTTCTGGAGGCCAAGCACCCCACTTTTCCAGCCCAACGTTTCACTTATGGGGCTCAACGTCACTCTAGAGGGGCATGGCGTCATGCAAATTAATTTTATTTATGTCAAAATTGAATTTTGTTGTAAATTGGCCAGGTCGACCTTATTTTTGACCTGAAAATTAATTAAAGGTCAAAATTTTGTATAAATAAACATAAAGTACTCTCATTTTTACCTAACAACTTGTCCTTGGAGACAAGAGGTCTTAAATTTGCGCCCTATTAGGGTTATTGGCTGAAATTGTGAGGCGCCACTCTTATTTAAGACTGAATTCTACAACTTGGATCAATTTTGGAAGTTTTATGGTGATCCTGCATGGTATTCTCATGATTATTCTTGGTGCAAGTAAGTGAAATCTGCATTTTGTCATCTATTGAATGGTTTATTGTATGGTTTTATTTTCTCATACAAGATTATGAAATTGCATGGTGTATTTAATGCTTGAAGTAAGAGACTTAAGTTGTTACTTTCTTACTTTTTATTTGCCAAGCTTTTCATTAATTGATCTAGTAACTAGTGAAACCCTAGAGCCCTAAATTGCTAGCACTCTAATGGTTTGGACTTAGTTATTGTTGCATAAGTTTTTTACTCCATAAGAAGGCTAAGGAGAGCAAGGCGCTAGGGCCTAGAATTGCCTACACCCTAGCGACTTGTCTCTTGAGGTCAAAGCCTAGGAGGACTTAAGTTACTACTTCTCCTAGGCATTTTCCCTCTTAGAATTTTGTGCATCATCATCACTGAATTGCAGCCTTAGAAGAAGTCGTCCACCTCCACTCCATTACCCTTGAAGGCACTAGTCCTCCTCTCTTACCTCTTGACAAGACTCAACTCAAACTCCTTCACTTCATACTCAAACTCTTTCACTTTATATTCTACTAATTTGCTAACCTAGTCTAGAAATACTAACAGCTAATTTGTTGCTGTCATAATCACTGCTACAGCTATCATTGTGCAGCTTATATTAGCCTACTAACCATCTAAGTCATCCCAGAATTTGTATAAGGCAAGGTACTATCAATAAGTGTTAAAGTGTATGTTTAATTGCCTTTTTAGAGTGCAAATTCTGAAGGTGTTACCGCTGTCATAGCTTCTATTACAGCCATTGTTGCAGCCCTTAACAGCCCTAAAATCATCCGTAAAACCATTGGGCATTTGTACAAAGCAAACCATAATCATTGGATTAATCATTGGATATTGAAGTAGTGTCATATTGCTCTATTATAGTACTTTTCTGAAGTGGTTTTATTGCTGTCATCATCATTAATTAATGTTGTTTGGACAGCCATTTAAGTCATTCCTTGACTTGTATTTATCTTGAAAGGTGTGAGTGACAAACCATTATCAAGTTTGCAAGACTATTGTATCTCTTCCTTGTCGTCATAACTTGCACCTTTCAAGATACATTGCTGCTACTGTGATCTCACTTTCATTGTATAGTAACTTGTTCAGACAGCACATAATTTGTTTAAGAAGTCATTGATTATAACAGTTGCTACTAATGTTTGATGTTTCATTGGTAAAGGGCAGGTACAAACCCATTTTCATTTTTCCTTGTCCCTTTCAACTTCACCAAAGTCACTTCTTCTGCTGAGTGGCCTAGAGAGAGGGGTGGGTTTTCACTGTATCTTTTTTCCCTTCATCAACAAACTAGGTCCCGGGACATCTCCCTTGGAGTGAGGCTTTCCTCCTCCTAAAGAAAAAGAGGTTCCCTAATGGGGTGACAGTGATAGGGTTGTTAGAAAAATAGATGTGCTCGTTTCACCATAGACAATATAGCAATATTGTCACCCAACCATAGGCACAAAGGCCACCCCCGAGCACCTTAACCTTGACAGACAAAATAATTCCGGAAGCAATCTAATAGCCAACCAAGGTAGCGCACCTTTCTCCAAGGCTAGCGCACCAAGCAAGAATAACCAAAGACCAAGCAGAAAGTCCAAACCATAACCAAGAGACCAAGTCACCACTGTTGCAACTGCAACTGTCCTCCAGTCATGCGCACTTCTTGTCCTTAAGCAATTGTGAGTGAGTGAGTGACAAATGAACTATAGCGCCCTTTATTTATACTGCTCTATCTCACTTGACTGGGCCGACTTCTCTTTCTGGAGGCTAATAACTCAATATTAAATATTCTCTTGAGTCGATTTGTCTTCTAGGGCTATTATCCAATGTTTTAGGGTTTCTCTTGCTTCCCGGAATATTCTAGTCTTGTCAAAGATTACACGTGGAGGTTAATACCTCCCGCAGCTACCATAATATCAACACTCCCTCCTAGCTGGGGAGGTATTAAAGGCAATGGTCTTGAGCACAAACATACCATTCAACCAGTAGCATCATCATAGCCACACAAGAAATCTCATGATCAAATCACGAGCACCATCATCACTATCCAACTAGATAGTTTCCATGGCAATTGGAACAATGCCATCCAATAGAACACAATTGTTTCTATTCATCGTAGTATACAACTACTATCCAGTGGTACACAACCACTCTCAGCAGCACAATGCTACTAACTAGTGACACACAGTCACTACCATTGGATCACATCCATCACAGTAGCATACAACTATTGTCCAAAGACATACAGTCTCTACAACAATCATATCATCTGATATCAATCTGCATAAAAATTATTATGATACAAACTGAGTCATTTGGGCCATCCTTCCACTCACATCTGTGAGATCTGGAAGAGCATCTGCGCTTGGAAAGTGAAGCATCACTCATGGGCTATCTAGACTATTCTTCTCAAGCATAGAAGAATAATTGTCCCTGATTTCTTAACCTGGACCATTCACCTAACTGGGCCATTCTTCCAGCACTAATCACAGTGCAACCTGGAGAGAATGAGTCTGCCCTAGGGAATGACTGTCCCTGATTGCTGAACCCGGACCATTCACCTAACTGGGCCATTCCTCCGACACTAATCACAGTGCAACTTGGAGAGAATGAGTCTGCCCTAGGGAATGACTGTCCGAACCATTTCCTAAGGAAATGACTGTCATGCACCAACCTCCAAAACAAACCATTCTTCGAAACTACTCACAACTGTGAACTTTGAAAGAATCACTGCCCGGAGAGGCGGACCATTCTACTTGACCACTACTCAGAGTGACTGCCAAGAAGAATGATTGTCCTAAACCATTCCCCCACACTGGCCACAAGGGGAATCATTGTCTATGCTACATCAGCAATCTATCGAACCATTTTCATTACGAAAATGAATGTCCGATCTGGACCGTTTTCCGAACTAGAAAATGATTGTCCATCAGAAATCTCGAACCACTTTCCGAACTAGAAAGGAACTGCCCAACCAGGACCATTCTCCGAACTGGAAAATGACTATCCATAAATCAATAACATATCAGTGCTCTCTCCCAACCTGGGAGTAATCACTTCCTTTTCCAATAAGGAATTCGTCTCCAAGAGCCCCAGCTTGTCCCTTAAGTACGCAAACTTTTCATCTTGGACAAAGGCTTTACCAGAATATCCGCTCTCTACTCATCTGTGGAGATATACTGGAGAACCACTTATTCTTCCATAGGTATTGTTTCACTGGCCATCTTATCCTCTAAGAAATAAATATGCATGATATGTACAGGAACTATGTAAACATGGTATGTACAAGAACTATGTTACAGAAAAATATTGTTAACTTGACTAGAAGAAGAAATCTGCTTCATCCTGCTTGACTTTCTTTGAGGGTTCTTTTTCTTCGATAATTGTTGCTTCATGTGTTTCTTTCTTTTCTTTAACTTAGGACAATGGTTCCTCTAGTGACCATATTTTCGACAGTTGAAACATTGTATTTTTGACATATCCTTTTCTTGATTTGGTTTCTTCCTTGAGTCAAACTTCTTCTTATTCCTAAATTTCTTGAACTTTGTTGTGTAGCTTGATCATCATCTTTCTTTTGGGATTTCTCTTTTGCACTAGTCCTTGATTCTTCTTGTGCACAGCAAGTCCAAAGTTCTTCAAACGTGGGATACTCTATTCTTGTGTTCATGTTTGCGACAAATGCATCCCATGTCTTGGGAAGGCCATTGAGTACTATATTTGCTAATTCCTTTTCTGAAATGATTTCCTCAATAGCTTGTAGTTGATCTCTTAACTGAGAGACTCGTACAAAGTATGATGTTATACTGTCATCATCATTCATTTTCATATCACAGAGATCATTCTTCAGACTCATCACTTGTCCAGTATTTCTGACTGAGAGGAGGTTAGTTAGGGCATCATACATCTTCTTAGATGAGTCAAGATGAGAGATGTAGGGTATCAAGTGGTATTTTACATAGTCCACTATGATACTCATAGCATTGATGTCATTGTCCTTGAACTTCTCCATAACTGCAACGTTCTGAGGTTCCTTCTCTTTTCCTGCTTCAAACTGTGGTTCCATGATCTTGCCTTTCACGATATCCAACTTTATTCTTGGCAAAGATGAGATCAATCCTTGTCTTCCATGCTCTGAAGTTAGAAGCCCCTTCTAACTTGTTTTCAGACTTCATAGAGTAAGTCATGACTGCTTTGACTTGGTCAACCTTTGACTTTGACCAAAAACTCACACTTGACACCTTGGCTTGCTGAGAGTACCAGGAGGTGCGCTAGGCTAGGACACACGAGGCTATCCAGGAATTAGGTCACGCTCTTCACTTAAGGTGCCTCAACAAGAGGCTTAGGTTTTCGTTGTTGCAGCAAAATTTTGACTGCAACTGCAACTGCAACTGAGTAAATCCTCCCAATCTATCTTCCAGTGGTTAGACTGTCCGAAGATAGTCTGGGCCCATAACCTATTAGAAAACTAGGTGTGCTCATTTCACCATAGACAATATAGCAATATTGTCACCCAACAATAGGCACAAAGGCCACCCCCGAGCACCTTAACCTTGACAGACAAAATAATTATGGAAGCAATCTAATAGCCAACCAAGGTAGCACACCTTTCTCCAAGGCTAGCGCACCAAGCAAGAATAATCAAAGACCCAACAGAAAGTCCAAACCATAACCAAGAGACCAAGTCACCACTGCTACAGCTGCAGTTGTCCTCCAGTCATGCGTACTTCTTGTCTGTATGCAGTTGTGAGGGAGTGAGTGACAAATGAGCTTTAGCGCCCTTTATTTATACTCCTCTATCTCACTTGATTGGGCCGACTTCTCTTTCTGGAGGCTAATAACTCAATATTAAATATTCTCTTGAGTCGACTTGTCTAGGGTGCAAGACCAAGGGCAAAGGCAAAGACAAAGGGCAAGGTTTAGGGAAAGGCAAGCACAAGGAAAGAGAGCCAAGCGCTTAGCAAGAGAAGAAGGGCGCAACAAGGCAAAGGGAGCCTTACTTCAATGGGCTAGCAGGCACATCTTCAAGGGACTCCAAAGCATCCAAGAGTGGTTGCTATTGTACCAGGTTCACTTGTTTATGTTTTCTTTGATGTAAATTTTCCTTTGAGATCTTCTATATATCAAATAAATGAACAAAGATGGAGTGGACTACCAAGTACTAAATTGAATCACTAGGATGATAGTGGTATGTTTCAAAAGAGAATGGAGGCATATAAGACCTATGTGGAGGATCCAGATTCCAAACAATAGTCTGATATCCCATGGTTGTGGATCAATAATAACTACCAGCAGAAGTGTAGATCAATACATTTTCATCTAAGATATAATCCCTAAAGGTAGAGTTGTGAGTGAGTGAGTGACAAATGAGCTTTAGCACCCTTTATTTATACTCCTCTATCTCACTTGACTGGGCCCCCTTCTCTTTCTAGAGGCTAATAACTCAATATTAAATATTCTCTTGAGTCGACTTGTCTAGGGTGGTATGACAATTCAAGTCCTCCAAAAGAAGAACATCGTCAACAGTGGATTGGTGTGAGATGTTCGCATAAAGGTCAAAGTAAGGGGCCCCATCAACCTCCCTGTGGAGTGCAATCTTTGACAAGGATGCAGGAAATAGCAAACTACAATGCAGATATCCTAAGGAACAGGAGCACTCTTGTGGATCTGGACCCACAAGAATCTAGAGTGCTCATTCAAGGCAACCATGGAGACCCTTCTCTGAAGTAAATACAGGATGAGGCATGCAACCCCACCCAAACCTTTGACACCATCACTAACACGTGTTTCCTATCTACAAGACCAAATTCAATGGTACCCACGAATCGACAATGTTTGCATGGAGCTTGTTGTCGCCTTGTACACCTCAGGTAATGTGGAAGAAATCTTCAATCCACTAGGTGTGTCCTTGGGGGCAAGTCTCGAGTTGAGACACTGTCACTCAACACTCAACTTGCAATGTCCCCATTTTTGGATGTTTCTATGTTACGGAGAGGGATGCCTACCAGAGTAACCAGATGTGGGTGATAGTGAGTTCAGGAGATATTGAGGGGTTTTATTGGGCCCAACTTGCATCGTTCATCATATTTCATCATCAGAATCCATTCCGCACAGCTTGTCTTTGGTTTCATTGCATTCCGATGATTTCCGTAATTTTGAGTTATTGTGGAGCATATTTTAATTAAATTCACTAAGGAGGTCATTTTGGGCATAATACTTGCAGAAACCTCTTAGTGTAATAGCTCATCGAAATCATGAGGAAGAGCACTACAGGATAAGATGATGAGAAGTGACTTTCAGTGGTCAGAGAAGCCATAAGGACAAATCAATCACTTTTTAGAGGAAAAAAGGTTAAGTAATTAATTAAGTGATTTAATTAAGGAATATTAAAAATAAAGTAAAAGTCACTTGGAGAGAAAAGATGAACAGGGGGATAAAAGAGAGATAGGGGCTTCTATTCTCTCATTATATTGATTATCATTTTGATGTTTGGCTTCTTGCTAGAGAGTCGGTGATACTTGGGGGTTTTAACGGTTTTGACTGAACAAACCCTAGAGATCAGCTCGATGGTGAAAGATTCCACCATTCCTGATCCAAACTTGGCCAAGGAGGTGAAAGATTCCTCCCTCACCATTCTAGCTCAGGTTCTATTCAGTTTAGAAGCAATTTGAGGAAGCAAGGCGCATTTCTGGTGGTTTTCTGCAGGTTGGGCGCATCACTTGAGGGAGAGAGATTTGATTTGGCTTGGGAGAGCTAGATCTGCAATAGAGCTCCTTCTAGGATTGATTGCTACCACCCTAGCGCCATTTTGCATCAGTGTTTGAGAGGATTCTCCAGCCTATCGATTCTATCTTCCAGTGGGGTGCATTTCTCTTGAGGAGGGTGCATTATTCATAGGAGATCTTGTGTTTTGGAGGGGAAGATCTTTCCCAACAGCTTGGAGATTCATCATAGGGGGTTTCCTATTCCCCGATCTACCATTTGGCAATTGGTTTCAGTGGTTTAGAGGTCGTATTCTTGGAGGTCGAATTCTTGGCTTGCTACAGCTAGTGAGGGCGCACTTTGCAGAGAGAAGACATCACCAACAGCCAGAGTAAAGGTTGGATCTCAGAGATTTCTTGTATTCAGCTTGCAGGACTCTTGGGGGTTCATATCTTCATCATTCCATTGTATGTTGGAGGCATTATCAGCCACACACACTATTATGTTATATGTATTCCAGATCTACTCCATTTTGTATGAGGTCAGCTATATATCTAAATAAAACTCAGATCTGAGGTATTTGTGGCTATTTCTTGTGTTACTTGTATTGCACCTTGTTGAGTATATGCCACTGTTATATCTATGTCATTTACTTGCTGCAAACACAATAAAAAACTATCATCTTAAACCCCAGCGCAACTCAAAGAGACTAAATCAGCAAAGTGTTTGAAAAAATACCACAACCAGAAAATCTTAAAACTTAACATGTTCCAAGCAAATCTGTTTGGGAACATTACACAACTCCTCCGTCTAGGTCAACTCCTAGGGAAGGATTCCTCAAAAGCAAGCTTTTCTCCTATTCATTCTTCTCAAAGAATCAAAATACTTTCTTCTCACTTACTTTACTTGCATGCAAGATATAGATTTGTCTTTTAATTGTCAAATCTAAATAAAATCTTGATTTGCATGCAACTTAGAAGTTAGATCTAGTTTTGCTTTCAAAAGCTTTCTTTATTTGCACTAGATCTAGCTTGGAAAGTTTTCTTTTAGCATTTCATTTCAATTTTAAATCTTAAGGCTAAAAGAGAAATACTTTTTAGAGCTTCTAATTCAATATTTGGCAATCTTAGTGCCAATTCGTTGTTGTTCTGAACAACAAAGAAAAGACACCAAGGGAGCTTGCTTTTGCTTGCTCTTTTAGTTGTAGTTTACTAGTTTTAGTGTACATTTCAGTTAGCAATTTTCTAGTTCAAGTCTAACACTTTTTGCAAGTTGTCCAAAGGCATTTTGGGCATCTTTGTGGCTCTTTTACTTGTTGTTTTTGCAGGTTTAGTGAGCAGATAGGAGGAGGTGCTGGCGAATTTTCACGTATCCGGAACTTCCGGGAGCACCCAAGACACCTTACTTCCTTCCTTAACATTTATTCTTCTCACTTTTGTAAGTTTGTTGGTCTTCAACCTATAAAGGACCACAAACACTTCTAAAATAAGTTGTAATCTCAAAGAAATAAGTGGGATACCCATCTCAAACCCCCCTACCCTGGGGGAATTGTGTCTTTTGTCTCATTTTCATGGTGCTTCCCATATGCTTTAAGATTTATTAACTTAAAAAGATAAAAATAAACACACACACACACAGAAACATTTCAATTTCTAATTCAGATTTCATTTCTGCTTTTCATTTCAAACCTTTAAATTTGGCAAATAAACCATCCCCTCAACAGCCCTAGTATGCTCTTGGCCCTTGCGAGCTTGCTCGATCTTGGGTTTCACTGAGAATGGGAACTGGTCAATGTGGATTTAGTTTAATAGGACAATCCAATAGCTATTATTGTTCATTTGGACAATACATTGAACTTGCGTGTGAAATCAAGGGGATATTCGTTAATGAGATACATTCTTTCCTTGTTGGACCTCCAACATTATTATTTGTACCCAAATTGAGGGATAATATCTAAAGGACCAAACATTTAGCTTAGATTTATTTTCTTGCAATCTCAAGCATATTGTTGGCACAAATAAACTCACTCACTTAAACAATTCACCTTAATAATAAAACTGTCAAGAGCACTCCAGCACGTCTTTCACTTCAGCAGCATTTATTTCACTATTTGAAACTGGTCTATTTCACTTTCAAACTTTACTTTAAGAGCATTTTACTTCAAGCACTTGCAATTTCAATATTTCCATTTATCTCGAAGTAACTCATGGTTGAATGTATTTCGTTTACTTATGTTATCAATGAATGTATCTTTTATTGTGAATGAATTATATGCGCTGCTAGACTAGATTCTTATCTTGCTCTTGCTTTGAATAAACTCCTAGATTTCCTTTTTGTACTTAGCTTACTTAGCCTTAATTATGTTTTAGGGACTACCCCACTTGGCTTCGCTAGGAGTTGGCCTAGACGGAGAAGTCGAGTGTTGAGTGATAGTATCTCGACTCGAGACTTGCCTCCAATGACACACCCAGTTGATTGTAGATTTCTTCCAAGTGACCCAAGGTGTGTATAAGTCAACAATAGAGCTCACGTGTCTCTACAAGGAAAAGTAGGTCTCCATACCCAACAAATTCAAGAATTCCACCCAAATCAAACCAGCAATCCCTATTGCAATTCCAACAAACAATGGAAATAACTAAGTGAAATAATAATTAGTAGCTATAACCAATAATCATCATCATGTAATATCCTTTGTATGTAACCATTTATTGCAACTAATCAATTGATCCAAATTTCAAAACACATTGATAATGCAGAAATTGAGACTTGAGTATCCAGAAGAGAATATCATGAAAGAAGCATGTTCTATTCTACAGCATCCACTGCAATGAATTGTTATTCCATCATGTTTTCAAATTTCTTGCATTGATTCATCACTTCCTACATCTAAGGTTGGCAACGGTAAATGATTGGTGACAAATAATAGTGTATCTATCTATTGTCTAATGCAACTTTGCTAAGATTAGAGATATTCGATGCATTATGATAGTTAAATATCAAAAAAAATTAAAATAAGACATACTTCTTATAGATTCTCCTTGGCTAAGTTATCACACTATGAGCGGCATATCTATGTTGTCAATGTTGTAGAAATTTGAGGAACTATGAGGGCTGCCCAACAGGTCTGTCTTTGACCACTTGTTGGGCTCTAAGTTTAGTCTCCAAAACTGTCCTTTACTGATGTTTTAGGACAGCAAACAGTCGAGTACTTTTCTGCTCATAATTTTGATGGTTAAGTGCTCTTTTGAGGTGCCCTTGCAAGTGTTTTCGTAACCGGTGGTTAGCACATGCAATATACTCAAAACAAATAACACTCCTCTAGATCTTTACAACTCTAAATGCTGATCTAAACTCTAAGCATGCATGAAAATGGACACGGGTATTTTTGGTCAACATGACCCTGGATAAACCCCCCCAGGGAAAACCAATTTGGAGATAGATGTATATAGAAGATCTCAAAGCAAAATATACAACAAGGAAAACATATACAAGTGAACCTGGTACAATAGCAACCACACTTGGATGCTTTGTATTCCCTTGAAGATGTGTCTGCTAGCCCATTAAAGGAAGGCGCCCTTTGCCTTGGTGTGCCCTTCTTCTCTTGCTAAACCCTTGGCTCTCTTTCCTTGTGCTTGCCTTTGCCTTTGCCTTTGCTTGAACCTTGCCCTTTGCCTTTGTCTTTGCCCTTGGTCTTGCACCCTAAACACAACAGTGCCTCCCTCCTTGGCTTGGTGCGCACTGTGCTCAAGTGTGCCCCTCCTCTAGCAAAAACACCACAAATGTGTGCGCCCTCCTTCACCCTTGCGCCCTCCACTCCTCTAGAGTGCACCTCTCCAAGTGAATGAGCCTTCTCCTCAAGATAGAAACCTCTCTGAAGCTAATGCGCCCCCACTCCTCTAGAAAGCACCTCTCCTCTAGCATGTGTGCCCCTCCTCTCTAGAATGCACCTCACCTCAAGCTAGTGCTCAAGCTTCAATGGATGACCCTCCATGCAAGCTAGAACCCAAGCAAAGATTCTCCTCAAACCCTTGACCTCATGCACCCTCCTCTCCTCAAGAAATGTGCCCAAGAGCTTTTCTTCTCCTCCTCTCAAATCTCTCAAGTGAAGAATTGAGCCTCTCCTTGCCCTTTTCCCTCATTTAGCCTCTCTTTGGCCAAACCCTAAAAGATCAATGGCCTAGATCCAATCTAGCCATGCCTAATCAATGGGTGAGATTTAATCCAAAAATCTCACTTAGGAAACCCACTTTCCCAAGTTTCCTTAGTTTGCATGTCCTTTAATTCACCCACAAAGTGAATTAAATGTCACTTTAATAACTTAAGTGACATATTTCACTTTTGACTTAAACTCCTAAGTCAACATGAAATTAGAACATAAAGTAAAGTAACAAGGGCAATAGCCCCCCCCTTTGTGTTTAGAGACTCACAAACACAAGGGGACCACTTTCCAAGGTACCCAAATCTCAACACTCCCTCTTACCGAGGAAAGTGTCATTCACCCCCCAATCTCATCCCTGTAGTGGACATGGTTGCCTGTTGGCAAATACTCGATGAGTATGGTTGTACCTTGATCATCAAAAGTGGTCTCTGACACAGATTTGCTCGACCTGCCTGATTTATAGATGGACGTGCATCTCCACCTATCCAAGATCACCTAGACCTTGGCATCACACCAAAGATCTCAACATTGGCATCTCACCAAGGATTTCTACTTCTTAGCATCTCACCGACAATCTCTACTCTTGGCATCTCACCAAAAGTCCCTACTCTTGGAATCTCACCTAGAGTCACATCTCTTGGCATCTCACCAAGAGTCTCTCTCTGGGCATCTCACCAAGAGTATCTGGATCTTGGCATCTCACCAAGATCCTCAATTTGGCCTCTCACCAAGTGACTTCCACCTGAAGTGGAACCTGAACCTGATCTAATTGTCTCCATAGCCAAGTGAGGCTCAAGCCTCTCTGGCACCCTGCTCCCACTCATCAATCTCTGATGCTCTAAAGCCTCTACACCAACTAACTGTCTGCTTGGCAACTCTGAAACTGAAGTTGTCTCGGGTGGACCAATCACCCCTGAATGTGGTGTCCTCGGAAGCGGAGTCTGAGCTCCCTCTAAATCAATACTCTAGGTCAATGGGACCTCCTCAACTCTGTCTACTCACCTACCACTGGATGGTGAATCAACTGACAAAAGCACACTCCCTCTCAAACTGAGCGGTGAACTCCTCCTCCTCTGTTGTCGTTGCCATACCATCCTACTACTTCTTCTTCTTCTTCTTGGGACATTGTCCAACATAGTGCCCCATCTCTCCACAAGCAAAGCATCGCACTATGATCACGTCTCTCTCTCGCCCACCGCTACTCTGTTGTGGTTTGGCCCCTCCTATGGGACCCTGTCTAGCACCACCCTTGCCAGTCTTCTTCTTTCCCTTAGTCCAAAGAGCAAGATCCTCATCACCCTCTGATATACGTTGTCGTCCTGAAGATACTGAGTTGCATCTCAGCTCCTCCTGTACGAAGTCGTCCCAAAGTCTCTCCCAAGTAGGCATGACCTCCCGGGCTACAATGCCTCGTACAAATGAACCCCAAGGTTTGGAAAAGTTGTTCAAAGTTTTCCTCACCAAGAAGTCAGGATCCACAATCTCCCTGACTGCAGCCAGCTCATCTCGAATCTGTGTAAATCTGCCAAGGAATGATGTAATTGAATATGAATCGAGCATCTGAATGCTCCTGAGCTTGTCCTGCAGAACCATCTTTCGGTTCTATTTGGGACTCTGGTACAACTTACACAATGAGGCCCACATCTCAAAGGCATAGTCCTTCTCAGTCAAGTCGGGTATGATGTGGTCCCTCACCGTATCACAAATAGTCCTCTTCTCCTTGGTGTTCTTCTTCCTGAAATCTGCATCCAACAAAGGAGATGGAGTAGGTGCAGGAGGAATCACCACAGGAGCTTGAACTATATCCCATAGTTCAAGATCCTCCAAGACGAATATGATGTTGGTCTTCCAAGGGGACCAGTTGCTAGCTCTGTCTAGCCTATCCTCTTCCCTCATTTGAGATATCGACATGGTTGTCCACTAAAACTCACACTGATGCTACACACTGCAAGAGAGTACAGCCTCACTCTTGTTAACACAGGTGTGAAAAGAGGTTATCCAGCTACAACCTCACTCCTGTCAACACAGGTGTGAAAACAGGTTGTCCAACTATAGCCTCACTCATGTCACCACAGGTGTGAAAAGAGGTTGTCCACAAATGTCCAAAACAGTCCCACAAAACTGCCCACTGAATGCTCTATAAATCAGTCAAACTTAGCCACCAGGGCTCTGATACCCTGTAGAAATTTGAGGAACTATGAGGGCTGCCCAACAAGTCTATCTTTGACCTCTTGTAGGGCTCTAAGTTTAGTCTCCAAAACTATCATTTGTTGTTGTTTTAGGACAGAAAACAGTCACGTACTTTTTTGCTCATAATTTTGATGGTTAAGTGCTCTTTTGAGGTGCCCTTGCAAGTGTTTTCGTAACCAGTGGTTAGCACATGCAATATACTCAAAACAAATAACACTCCTCTAGATCTTTACAACTCTAAAATGTTGATTTAAACTCTAAGCATGCATGAAAAACGACACAGGTATTTTTGGTCAACATGACCCTGGATAAAACCCCACCGGGGAAAACCAGTTTGGAGATAGATGTATATAGAAGATCTCAAAGCAAAATGTACAACAAGGAAAACATATACAAGTGAACCTGGTACAATAGCAACCACACTTAGATGCTTTGGAGTCCCTTGAAGATGTGCCTGCTAGCCCATTGAAGGAAGGCACCCTTTGCCTTTGTGCGCCCTTCTTCTCTTGCTAAACCCTTGGCTCTCTTTCCTTGCACTTGCCTTTGCCTTTGCCTTTGCTTGAACCTTGCCCTTTGCCATTGCCTTTTCCCTTGGTATTGCACCCTAAACACAAGAGTGCCCCCCTTCTTGGCTTGGTGCGCACTATGCTCAAGTGCACCCCTCCTCTAGCAAAAACAACACAAATGTGTGCACCCTCCTTCACCCTTGCGCCCTCCACTCCTCTAGAGTGTGCCTCTCCAAGTGAATGAGTCTTCTCCTCAAGATAGGAACCTCTCCCAAGCTAGATGCGCTAAGGGGAGTAGTTGTTGTGATGAGACATCTCTTGCTTCCAGCTTCATTGCTGTGACGTAAAGCAAGAAGATGTGATGTGACTAGTATTGAGCTTCCAACTTGACAGATGTGACGTAAAGCCAGTCTAGTATCTTGCTTCCAACCTGATGGTTGTGACGTAAAGCAAGAAGATGTGATGTGACTAGTACTGAGCTTCCGGCTTGACAGCTGTGACGTAAAGCCAGTCTAGTATCCTGCTTCCAACTTGATTGTTGTGACGTAAAGAAGGATGAGCACTTGCTTCCGGCTTGACAGTTGTGACGTAAAGCAAGACAATGAGATGAGACTACCACTGTGCTTCCGGCTTGATAGCTGTGACGTAAAGCCAGTCTAGTATCCTGCTTCCAGCTTGATTGCTGTGACATAAAGCAAGATGAGCATCTTGCTTTCGGCTCGACAGTTGTGACGNAAGACTATGAGATGAGACTAAAACTGTGCTTTCGGCTTGATAGCTGTGACGTAAAGCCAGTCTAGTATTATGATGATGAGCCAGCCTCGTGCTGTGATGATGATGTATTAGTTTTATACTAATCCATATTGATGCAGATGATGATTGCATTCCTTTGAGAATGACGATGTTGTCGATGAAGAAAACTTCCGATGATTTATAGATATGTCAGTCAATGTTCCAAGATGATATTGATGATGATGTCCTCCTGATGTTGTTGATGATAAAGGCCTCTCTCTCGTCTGATGATGTTGAAGAATACCCTTCTTGTTAAGGGGGAGTGTTGAAATAATGTAACTGCAAAGTGTATTCTTATTATTATTTGATATATTATTCATTGGATCAATCCCC
>JASDQU010108604.1:302915-319730 GCA_032191745.1 Picea mariana
ATGTAACTGCAAAGTGTATTCTTATTATTATTTGATATATTATTCATTGGATCAATCCCCATTGTGGATTGATCATGTCGGCTATTGTAAAAGGACCAAATCCCCTTTTGCGGATTGGTCATAATGTAATTGTAATAGGCAGAAAGAGAAGTCGGCCCCAGAATATATCAAAGAGCCCCCGGAATATAATAAAGGTGGTTATAACCACCCAGGAGAAGAAGTCAGCCCTGCCAATGAAAGGACACTCCCACACGTGCCAGTCTTGTATAAATAAGGAGGCTAGCGACTCACTTAGACACACACTCATTTGCTCATTGAGAGACAAGTTTCGAAACTGCAGTTGGAGAAGAGAGAGAGAGAGAGAGAGAGAGAGAGAGAGAGAGAGGTGCATCTTTAGGAGAGGACTTTCTATATTTGCTTGAGTTATCTCTTGGCATTGTATTGGCTATCTATTTGTTGGGTTTTCTTCCCCTAAAGGGTTTCCCAGGATAAATGTTGTGTCTCTTGTGATTGTGTATTTCTCAGTGATCTTGTCTTATGTTGCTGTTATCTATTGAAATGCAAAGAACTATAATAATGGCTTAAACATTAACATGGTATCAGAGCCAAGCTGAAGAGAGCATCTCTCACAAGAGAAAGTGAAAAACGTCACTGTTGTCGTACATGCAAATTAGGGTTTTCTGTTGGCGAGGAATTTCAGCCCTAAAACTATCTAGAAAAGTGTGCCCTCCCCCGAGGATTACTTTGGCACTCTCAGCGCACCTTTTCAGTGGCTAGATCTCCCGGAAAGTGAAACCCTAGTTTCACAAAGTACCAGAAGTACCAGAAAACCAGTGTACCGAAAGTACCATAGTACCAGAGTACCAGAGGGAAAACCAGAAGCACCAATCCACAAAATCCGTAGATCAAGTTTGGAGGAGAAAAAGTTGGATTTTCAGAAATCTGACTGCACCAGCTCACTCACCTCAGCTCAGCGCATCTATCCCCTGGATCATAATTCAAAATTCGAAGTTTGAAAAATTAGGGTTTCCTCATAAAACCCTAAGTTGCAGTCTCATAACCAATTGCAGTATCAGTTGCAGTTGCAGCCGTAGTACCAGTTGCAGTCACCCTTGAAGTTTTTAAGAGTTGGTAATGATTACCGTTGCTGCCAGATAGTGCCACTACCTGCAAATGCTATCAGAGTATGTACTCACATATGTTTAATTGGTTAACTTTAAAGAGTATTTGCAGGAGAAGGGATCTCTTGCCATAGATCTAGAAGGATCTCAAGATCCAACACATTCAAAGGAATGATGCAACCCAGGTGTGATTATTCTAATATGCATCTATTTGTTATGACATTATTTTGATCAGTGTTGCATGAAGAAGCTATGATCAAATTATTAGATGGATTAAAGTAGAGATCATAGAGCTTATCCTCTAACCCAACCTTCTGTCAAGTTAGCGTATTGTCTCAGTACAGAAGACAGGTTGAAGAAAGCACTTGTCATCTTGAGTGAAGGAAACTTGGAAGAAAAGCAAGCACTCATTCTTGAGGACGAGGATCCAGGTCCCAGGAGAAACCTTGTGTGTTAGTTCCAGGTTGCCATGGAGGAATGTTTGATCACAACACTATGAGAGTGTTGACCTCATTTCGTATTGTATTCCTTACCTTTAATCTTTGCTTCAAACAAGTTACAAGTGATAGCTCTAAAGGAGCTACTGTGATGATTGTTCGTGCTATTGAATTATATTATCAAAAGGATATTACTCTTGCTTGTTGTTTTGTTGACCTTGTTCCAGGTCACAGGTAATATCCCTGAGGAAGCTATAGTGAAGGTTGCAGAAGGCAACGTACTAAAGGAGAAACCTTAAAAGAAGGAATCATCATTGGAAAAGAAGAAGGTGGCTTGTATAAGCTAAAGGGTCACTCGGAAGCTGCCATGACCCACGCCATTGAGAATCCATGTGAACTTTGGCATAGAAGATTAGCTCACATCAACTACAAGGCGCTACCATACATATGCAAAGCGGTCACAGGTTTACCAGAACTCAAGGTTGACCATGAAGGTGTATGCAATGGATGTGCACAAGGGAAGAACATCAAGAACCCTTTTCCGAAGAGAGACAGCAAAGCAGAAAGAGTCCTAGAACTCATTCATTCAGATGAGTGTGGCCAAATGTCATCGCCCTCCATCAATGGGTATGTATACTATGTATCATTTATTGATGATTATTCTCGTAAAACCTGGGTGTACTTTTTGAAATCAAAAGATGAAGTGTTCAGTAAATTCAAGGAATTCAAAGCCTTGATAGAGAATCTTTCTGAAAGAAAGATCAAGATACTCAGGTCAGATAATGGAGGAGAATATACCTCAAAAGAGTTCGTGAACTTCTGCAAAGATGTTGGGATCAAGAGGGAACTTACTACTCCCTATAATCCTCAACAAAACGGTGTAGCTGAAAGGAAGAACAGAACGATAATAGAAGCTGTGAAGACCATGATCCATGATCAAGATATTCCAATGTGCTTATGGGCAGAAGCAGCAATGGCAGTTGTATATGTGCAGAACCGATTGTCCCATAGTGCACTTGGGTTCAAGACCCCGGAAGAGATGTTCACCGGAAAGAAGCCAGAGGTAAGCCATCTCAAAATATTTGGCTGCCCAGTATTTATTCATATACCGAAAGAGAAGAGAAACAAGCTGGAACCTTCAGGAAAGAAGGGAATATTTGTGGGATACTGTGAGGTCTCCAAGGCCTTCAAAATTTATATACCAGGTCACCGTCACATAGAGATCAACAGGGATGTGACCTTTGATGAAGATGCAGTGCTCAAGAAATGGAGAAAATGTCAGCTTGAAGAGGTATATGAAGAGGAACCCGTAATCCCCAGAGTTGCAGAATCACTAAGGGAGGTTCCCAGAGCTGTTGAACCAGTGAGGGAAGTCGTAACTTCCCCTGATGAAAAAATTCTAGAAGATCATGACGTAGCAGAGTTTCAAGAACCTCCTCAAATGACGATCCTCCATAAAAGAAAGCCAGCTTGGGCTAGAGAGCTTATTCAAGATGGAGAAAAGTATGGTGTTCTCGAAGGAGCCACAAGACATGTGAAGAGACCTAAGCCATTCTCTAGTTATATGGCTTTGATGTGTGATCTCCTAGAAAAGGAGCCTACCTGCTTTGAAGAAGCCATTCAGAAGAAAGAATGGGCAGATGCCATGACAGAAGAATACCAATCCATAATAAAGAATGATGTATGGGAAATAGTTTTCAAACCAAATAGCAAGGATGTGGTATCGTCCAAATGGCTCTTCAAAATAAAACATGTTGCAGATGGAAGTATTGAGAAGTATAAAGCAAGATTTGTAGCTCGTGGCTTTTCTCAAAAAGAAGACATTGACTATGAAGAGACATTCACTCCTGTAGCCAGATACACTTCGATCAGAACCATCATTAGCCCTTGCAGCTAAGATGAAGTGGAAGTTACACCAAATGGATGTAAAGACAGCCTTCCTAAATGGTGTCATCGAAGAGGAAGTGTATATAGAGCAACCTCAAGGATTTAAAGTTGAAAACAGGAAGTCTCATGTCTGCTAATTGAAGAAAGCCTTGTACGGATTGAAGCAAGCTCCTAGAGCTTGGTATGGCCGTATAGACAGTTTTCTGACAAGCTTGGGCTTTACCAAGAGTAAAGCAGATTCTAACCTCTCCTTCAAGGTTATGAACGATGAGCCAGTAATACTATTATTGTATGTGGATGACTTATTCTTAACTGGAGAAGAAAAGCTCATCACTGAATGTAAGAAGAGACTCGCCTCAATATTTGAGATGAAAGACCTTGGCCTAATGCATTATTTCTTAGGTCTTGAGGTATGGCAGAGTCCAGAGAGAATCTTCCTTAACCAAGGGAAGTATGCAGTCGAAATCTTGAAGAGATTCGACATGTTAGAGTGCAAGCCCATGAACACACCCATGGAAACAAAACTGAAGTTGTTGGTCGATACTTCGTCAAAATTGATTGATGCCACACTGTATAGACAGATTATTGGATCGCTGATGTACCTGACGAACACCAAACTAGATATTTGTTTTACCGTGAACACCTTGAGTCGGTTTTTGGTACAACCCAGACATGTTCACCTAGTGGCTGCAAAACATGTAATGAGGTACCTTAAGGGTACAATAGATTATGGTCTCAATTATGATGGAGATCATGATTTCACATTGAGTGGGTACATTGATTCATATTGGGCAAGAAGTGTTTCTGACAGGAAAATCACTTCAGGATGTTGTTTCAGTTTGGGATCAGCCATGATCTCGTGGCAGAGTAGGAAGCAATCCAGCATTGCTCTCAGCACAGCGGAAGCAGAATACATTGCTACGTGTTCTGCTAGCTGTGAAGCTATATGGCTTTGAAAGTTGTTGACCGGTCTATTTGAACTAGAGATGGAAGCAACCACGATCCTATGCGACAACCAGAGCTGCATAAAGATGACAAAGAATCATGTATTCCATGATAAATCGAAGCACATAGAGATCCAATATCATTACATCCGTGACATGGTGCAAAGAGGAGCCATAAAGCTCCAGTACGTTAGCACGAATGAACATGTTGCCGATGTGTTGACCAAGCCTCTATCTTGTGTAAAGTTTGAGCACTTTCGAGATAAGCTTAGTATAGTCCGAAAGAACCTTCCTCGAAAGGGGGAGTAGTTGTTGTGATGAGACATCTCTTGCTTCCAGCTTCATTGCTGTGACGTAAAGCAAGAAGATGTGATGTGACTAGTATTGAGCTTCCGGCTTGACAGTTGTGACGTAAAGCCAGTCTAGTATTTTGCTTCCAACCTGATGGTTGTGACGTAAAGCAAGAAGATGTGATGTGACTAGTACTGAACTTTCGGCTTGACAGCTGTGACGTAAAGCCAGTCTAGTATCCTGCTTCCATCTTGATTGTTGTGATGTAAAGCAGAATGAGCATCTTGCTTCCGGCTCGACAGCTGTGACGTAATGCAAGACGATGAGATGAGACTAGCACTGTGCTTCCGGCTAGATAGCTATGACGTAAAGCCAGTCTAGTATCCTGCTTCCAGCTTGATTGTTGTGACGTAAAGCAGGACGAATATCTTGCTTCCAGCCTTATTGCTGTGACGTAAAGCAAGACTATGAGATGAGACTAGAACTGTGCTTCCGACTTGATAGTTGTGACGTAAAGCCAGTCTAGTATTATGATGGTGAGCCAGCCTCGTGCTGTGATGATGATGTATTAGTTTTATACTAATCCATATTGATTGCATTCCTTTGAGAATGACGATGTTGCCGATGAAGAAAACTTCCAATGATTTATAGATATGCCAATTAGTGTTCCAAGATGATATTGATGATGATGTCCTCCTGATGTTGTTGATGATAAAGGCCTCTCTCTCGTCTGATGATGTTGAAGAATACCCTTCTTGTTAAGGGGGAGTGTTGAAATAATGTAACTGCAAAGTGTATTCTTATTATTATTTGATATATTATTCATTGGATCAATCCCCATTGTGGATTGATCATGTCGGCTATTGTAAAAGGACCAAAACCCCTTTTGCGGATTGGTCATAATGTAATTGTAATAGGCAGAAAGAGAATTCGACCCAAGAATATATCAAAGAGGCCCCGGAATATAATAAAGGTGGTTATAACCACCCAGGAGAAGAAGTCTACCCTGCCAGTGAAAGGACATTCCCACACATGCCAGTCTGGTATAAATAAGGAGGCTAGCGCCNGGGGGAGTGTTGAAATAATGTAACTGCAAAGTGTATTCTTATTATTATTTGATATATTATTCATTGGATCAATCCCCATTGTGGATTGATCATGTCGGCTATTGTAAAAGGACCAAAACCCCTTTTGCGGATTGGTCATAATGTAATTGTAATAGGCAGAAAGAGAAGTCGACCGAAGAATATATCAAAGAGGCCCCGGAATATAATAAAGGTGGTTATAACCACCCAGGAGAAGAAGTCTACCCTGCCAGTGAAAGGACATTCCCACACATGCCAGTCTGGTATAAATAAGGAGGCTAGCGCCTCACTTAGACACACACTCACTTGCTCATTGAGAGACAAGTTTCGGAACTGCAGTTGGAGAAGAGAGAGAGAGAGAGAGGCGCATCTTTAGGAGAGGACTTTCTGTATTTGCTTGAGTTATCTCTTGGCATTGCATTGGCTATCTATAATAAGGAAGTTTTGATGTGTTTTCTTCCCCTAGAGGGTTTCCCAGGATAAATGTTGTCTCTTGTGATTGTGTATTTCTCAGTGATCTTGTCTTATGTTGTTGTTATCTATTGAAATGCAAAGAACTATAATAATGGCTTAAACATTAACATCACCAGCTCTGTCTCGCCCACGGTCTCTCTAACAGTTGTCAGTTCATCTTTGATTTGAGTGAACTCAATGAGATATGTAACCACTGACTCTCCTTTGGCCATCTTCGTGCTTCTCAGCTTCTCTCTGAGCAGCATCTTCCTGCTCTGGTTATCAGACTGATACAGTTTCACTAAGGCCTCCGACATATCCTTAGTTGTCTTCTTGCCACACAGATGAGGAATAATGTGGTCTTTGACTCCATCAACAATGATCCTCCTTGTCTTCACATCCTACTTCAGATGGGCTAGTTGTTGTCTTGGATCAACTAGAAGTATTGCTTTCCCTTCAACAAAATCCCACAATCTATTTTCCTCCAACAACAAACCATTCACTCCGTCCATGGACTGAAGTTTGAGGCACCCTCCAACCGGTCTTCGAACCTCAAGCTTGCACTGGCCATTTAAGTCAGCTGCTCTGACTCACACACTTTTTCTGGTAACTCGTCCCCTTCCTGATTTACAACCTTGTATGCACGACAAATGACTTGGCCCCTTCTGTATTCAGAGGCTGAGCTCTAAGACCATGTTAATTTCCTATAACTCAACACAGAAATTATTACCAATAATTTACTTTAACCCAAAAATATTCTAGCTGATATAAATTCCCTATAACCCATGTTGTGCCCAATGTTACCAGAATTGGACCAGAACCGGTAAAACCGGTCGGTCCGACTGGGTCACAGGCAAAACCAGTTCAAACTGCCATTCAAATCACCCTTGACTAGTTCCGTACGGAACCAATTTTTTTTTTTAAGCTGGTCTATTCTGTACGGACGAAAAAGTAAAGAGATTTGAAAAAAAAAATTAAAAAATAAAAAAAGGGGCATGCAATGGAAGGTTCTAAAAATGTCTAGAGCCCTTAATAAACCTATAAAAGCAACCCCACCCTGTCTATTTCACTCACACTATTCATTTGGGTTCTCTTGAGTTTGTGAGCTAAGGGTTTTTGTTGATTTTAGAGAGCTGATTGCAGGGCTGATTTGGAGAGGTTGCTAGGCTGATTTGAAGAGCTGGTTGTTGGGCTCATTTGGAGAGTTCTTTTGTTGAGATTCTTGGACCAGATTTGGAGCATATTTGGAGCAAAGTTGGAACTGATTTGGAGCTGATTTGGAGGAGACTTGGACAAGTTTTCTTGGGCAGATTTGGAGCTAGTGTTTTTGGGCAAATTTCAAGGTCTGTAAACTATGCACTTACTCCCAAAAACCATAGTGATTACTCTCCTTAGAATTATTGTTGTTTTCTCCTAGCAATTAAAAAAACATAGGGTTTTTATTTGCAGATTTGTATTTGTTTCCATGGCTCCTAAAGAGAAGAGGGATCCAACATGGCTTAATTGTCAATTGATTGATGGGAAAACAGTTTGTAATTATTGCCAAAAGGAGGTTGGTGGGGGAGGTATTAATAGGATCAAGCAACATTTAGCCCATGCAAGGGGGAATGTAAAACCATGCAAGAAAGTTTCTGATGAACTAAAACCTGAGATGTAGGGCCATCTTGATGCCTATCAAGCAGATAAAGCCAAGAATAAGAAGGTTCGAAAAGAGGTGGGGAGAAGTAGTAGTGGAACTCAATTTGAGAGTGATCTTCAAGATAGAATTCCTAGTTTTGAGGAATCCTCTACTTTCCCAATCCCTGGGCGTGATCGTTAGACCAATCCTAGGGAAGAACATGTGGGTGGAAGTGATGCTAGTGCATCAACATCCAAAAGGCCTTGTGGTAACCTTGAGTCATTTTTTGTGCCCCGCACTACCCCTGGTGCTCAGCCCACTATTGATGCCAAATGGAAGAACATAGAAAGGGAGGTTGTTTGGGAATGCATTGCTAGGTGGTGGTATGATGCAGACATACATTTCAATGCTGCAAGGTATGTTTATTATCAACTTATGTTGGATGTTATAGCTTCATGTGGTCTAGGCTTCAAGGGACCTGATTATGAGGATATTAGGGGGAATCTTTTAAAAAATGAAGTTGAAAGAGTAAAGGAATACCTCATAGAGTTCAAGGAGTCATGGTCTAAAGCAGGGTGCACAATCATGTATGATGGATGGACTGATCAGCGATCCCGCACCATTCTCAACTTCCTTATTGCTTGCCCTAAAGGAACTATGTTCCTTAAATCAGCGGATGCATTTGATCAAGTGAAAGATGCTCATTTACTATTTCGTCTTTTGGATGAAGTAGTTGAGGAGGTGGGGGTGCAGAATGTTGTACAAATTATCACAGATAATGCCTCAAATTATGTTGCAGCTAGAAGGATGTTAGAGGAAAAGCATCGTACCATTTGGTGGACTCCATGTGCATCCCATTGTTTGGACCTCATGCTTGAGGATATTGGAAAAATTGAATGGGTAAAAAACACAATGGAACAACATAAAAGCATAACAAGGTACATGTACAACCACACATGGGTTTTGACCTTTATGAGAAAAAACACTGGTGGAAAAGAGCTTGTCAGGTCAGCTATCACACATTTTGCAACGAATTTTCTTACGTTGCAATCCATGATCGACCAAAAAGCCAACCTGAGGAAGATGTTGTCTTGTGATGAGTGGAATGCATTTCAGTGGAGAAAGAAGGCTGAAGGCAAAGACATTGTTGAAAAAGTGTATGAGAAAGCATTTTGGAAAAGGGTAGAGGAGATAGTGGTATTTAGTGCACCTCTTGTGAAAGTCTTGAGAACGGTGGATGGTGATAAACCAGCCATGGATTTTATTTATGAGGCCATGGATCAAGCCAAGAAGGCAATAAAGGAAGCAAATCAAGGTAAAAGACAAAAGTATCTTCCTTTGTGGAGAATCATTGATGAAAGATGGAATAAACAACTCCATCGGCCTTTACATGCTGCAGGATATTACTTGAATCCCAGGTAAGTAGCAAGTAATTTCAAAGTTTTTAAGATATATTATTAAATTTTAACTGCATATGTTTAAACTTTAGCTAATGTTTCAAACTCATTGACTCTTAAGTTTTAACTCTTTGAAAGGTACCATTACACAAAAGATTTTGAAGTGGATGGGGAGGTAAAAGAAGGATTATACAAATGCATTGAGCGCATGGTCCCTAATTCCAACAAACAAGATGAGATACACAGAAAACTCTTGCATTTCAATGAGAGTATTGGTACCTTTGGCATGGCTATCGTTGTTCGAAGTAGAACAAAAGATCCACCAGGTAAGTAATTGTAAAGTCTTTCAATTATATTATTCATGGCAAAAATTAAGTCAAACTTTCAAACTCCTTTGCTAAATCTTCTTGGTCTTTACATGCATCTTATTGATGGCAGCAATTTGGTAGCTAGTGCCCTAAATTGCAGAAATATGCAGTTTGGATATTGAGCCAAACATGCAGTGCTTCTAGGTGTGAATGCAAGTGGAGTGTTTTTTAGCATATACACACCAAGAAGCGAAACCATTTAGAACAAAAACAGTTGAATGATATGGTATTTGTTCAGTATAACCTTAGGTTGAGGCGCAACTAGTTGTTGAACAAGACCCCTGAATCCATCAACATATTCTTGGATGATGTTGATCCCTCATCAGATTGGGTTGTGGAGACTCAGCCAGCAGCTTTTGACGATGAAGACCTTTCCTGGATGGATTTGGATCCCCAGCCACATCAAGAGAATGTGTGCATTGATGTTGCAACTGTATCTTTGCCTTCTGGACCAGGGGAATCAAGCCAGGCTCGGAATCCCCATGTTGAGTCTACTCATATTGAGGATGTAGATGATGACTCTGAGTCTGAGTCTGAGTCTGAGTCCTCTGAGTCTAAGTTTCAGTATGTAGATTCAGATTATTAGATTGTGTAATCTCTAGCCTAGACTCTAAAGTTATTTTTGGACTTTATAGGCCATTTAGAGCCCTTTTGATGATGTATTTTGATTCAAATATTCATATGACTATGGAGTGCACTTACTCTTAGTGCTATTTTGGTTTTATACACTGTTACTTGTTATATATATATGAGAAACTTTGCAAATTTCTGTATAATGGTTTGGATTCACATGGATGCACATGAATATGTTTTTATTTCAAAATTTGAATATTTTATGTATTTTTTAGTGATCGGTTTTTTGATCCGGTTTTTTTCTGGTTCCGGTTCGGTTCCGGTTTTTTTGGTCGACCGGTCCGATTCTGGTAACTTTGTGGACCCACAATGGTGTGCCCTTGCTTGCCTGTTGTAGTGTGCCCTTCCCTTCTCACAAGGATGCGCCCTTCCTCAAGCCCTCATCTCCTCAAGACCTCTTGCGCCCTTCTCCACTCAAGTAATGCACCCAAGTCTCCAAACCCTCGCTCTCTCTTCTCTTCACTTCTCTTCTCTTCACCCAAGTCTCCAAACCCTCGCTCTCTCTTCTTTTCACTTCTCTTCTCTTCACCCAAGTCTCTCAAGTGATCAAGTGAAGAATCTCATCCTTACCCTTTTGCCTCCTTTAGCCTCTCTTTGGCCAAACCTAAAAGACCAATGGCCTAGATTCAATCTAGCCAAGTCTAATCAATAGGTGAGATCTAATCTCAAGAATCTCGCTTAGAAACCCACTTTACTCAAGTTTCCATAGTTTTCTTTATGTCTATTAATTCACCCACAAAGTGACATATTTCACTTTTGACTTAAATCTCCTAAGTCAAAGTGAAATTAGATCATAAAGTAAAGGTACAAGGGCAATAGTCTCCCCCTTTGTGTTTAGAGACTCACAAACACAAGGGGACCACTTTCCAAGGTACCCAAATCTCAACACCGCTAATGGTTGTTCGGCCCAGCCTTTTCTGGCCCTGTACAGCCCAAGTACAGCCTATACAGACTCGGCCCTGTCTGGCATGTTTTTTGTTGGCTGATACAGCGTCCGTACGGCCCTAGTTGGCGGCCTCGGTACAGCCTCTTCCTCCCTACCTAATGTTGCATGTAATCGGCCTCTCTCTATTGCCCAGTACGACCCAAGTACAGCCTCCACTGGTAACCCAAGTCTGGCTCAAAACTTGCTCTTTGCTTCAGCTACTAGCCCTCTTCTTCTCTTTCCCAAGCGCCCTTGCCTCAGCTACTATCTCTAGCCCTAGCACCCTCTTCATCTCACTTGCTCAATCATTCAAATGAGGAATGTGTCCTCTCACCCTCAGCCCCTTCATTTGTCCTTCCTTCAGCCACCCTTTTGCCTTGAATGGTGTGCCAAGTTCAACCTCCAAAGCTTCAAGGAGGTGCACCCCACTTGGCTTGGGCCCCACAACACACTAAGTCATGTGCCCCACTAGACTAGGCCCCACAATCCACTCAAACAAAAATTTACTAAACTTCCTAAGTTATACTTAGGCAAAAGACAAATAGGTTGATCTGGGTATGTTAATGTGTCCATCAGCATGCCTAGAACACTTAGGCCCATGCTAAGAAACCTGCCAAGCTACAAAACTAACACTCCCTCTTAGCGAGGGAGATGTCTCCACCTAGATCAATCTATGAACCCATCAAATTTGTTGTTGTTGTTGGCTACTCCCTTTAAACTGGAAGACCCTCCTGCTAACTCTGTTGCACTCTAATCTGATGACCTGCTCTCCTCATCCATCAATGTCATATCATACCAGCTGACAAACTTGGAAGTCGTGGATGAAGCCATTCGTCCACTAGACTCAATCTCTAACACAGATCTCTGATCCAAGATCCCCTTGGACCCCACTACAGGTTGTCCCAACACCCTGTACATCTTACCCTTCCCGATGCCAAGCCTCATTGTTGCATCCAAGGTCGCTTCCTCTAAACGTATGAGTACATGTTCATCCTCGAGCATCATTGCATACACCATATCCTCCAAAACTGATATTGAGAGAAATTAACCTTCAGCTCTGGAACAAACAACACCCCTGCCACCTCCATAGAACCACCTGACTCTAGCTGGAATCTGACACATCCAACCCCCTTCACTGCATGCATGGTGCTAGCCCCACTCCTCACATGCAAGTTTGAGCTCGTCTTCGAAACAATAAGGAACACCGACCTCATTCTCATCATATGGCAAGATGATCCATTGTCCACAATCCATGCCCCAATGTCCTCAAACTCTGCAAAACTATTGCTCGAAAGAAAAGCTACCAGAGAAAATTCATCCTCGAATTTCTCAACAAACTCGTCTATCTCAATAGATGTTGTGGCTACTAATTGTGTCTCCTTGTTGGGACACTGGCTTGCATAGTGGCTAGCCTTGTGACATGCAAAGCATTTCACTTTACTCATGTCCCTGGAACCTCCTCCACTGCTCTTCTTCACACGAAGAGCCATGTTCTCCTCCTCTTCATTCTTTGTCTGGCTAGCCTGAGAGGTATCAACTCGCAACTTCTCTTGGGTGAAATCATCACATAACCTCTTCCAATCAAGGAATTTCTCCCAAGCGACCACTCCTCGAACAAACACTTCCCACTGTTTGGTGAAGCCATTCAAGGTTGTCCTCACCAACTTAGTCTCGTCCACAACCTCCCCAACAGTTGTCAGTTCAGCTCTGATCTGAGTGAACTTGTTGAGATACGTAACCACTGACTCTCCCTTGGCCATCTTCGTACTTCTCAACTTCTCTCTTAGCAGCATCTTGGAAGTCTTGGATGAATCCATTCGTCCACTAGACTCAATCTCTAACACAGATCTCTGATCCAAGATCCCCTTGGACCCCACTACAGGTTGTCCCAACACCCTGTACATCTTACCCTTCTCGATGCCAAGCCTCATTGCTGCATCCAAGGTCGCTTCCTCTAAACGTATGAGTACATGTCCATCCTCGAACATCACTACATACACCATATCCTCCAGAACTGATACTAAGAGAAATTAACCTTCAGCTCTGGAACAAACAACACCCCTTCCACCTCCACAGAACCACCTGACTCTAGCTGGAATCTGACACATCCAACCCCCTTCACCGCATGCATGGTGCTACCCCCACTCCTCACATGCAAGTTTGAGCCCGTCTTCGAAACACTAAGGAACACCAACCTCATTCTCATCATATGGCGAGATGATCCACTGTCCACGATCCATGCCCCAATGTCCTCAAACTCTGCAAAACTACTGCTCGGAAGAAAAGCTACTAGAGAAAATTCATCCTCGAATTTCTGAGCAAACTCATCTATCTCAATAGATGTTGTGGCTACTAATTGTGTCTCCTTGTTGGGACACTAGCTTGCATAGTGGCCAACCTTGTGACATGCAAAGCATTTCACTTTACTCATGTCCCTGGAACCTCCTCCATTGCTCTTCTTCACACGAAGAGCCACGTTCTCCTCCTCTTCATTCTTTGTCTAGCTAGCCTGAGAGGTATCAACTCGCAACTCCTCCTGGGTGAAATCATCACATAACCTCTCCCAATCAAGGAATTTCTCCCGAGCCACCACTCCTCGAACAAACACTTCCCACTGTTTGGTGAAGCCATTCAAGGTTGTCCTCACCAACTTAGTCTCGTCCACAACCTCCCCAATAGCTGTCAGTTCAGCTCTGATCTGAGTGAACTTGTTGAGATACGTAACCACTGACTCTCCCTTGGCCATCTTTGTGCTTCTCAGCTTCTCTCTTAGCAGCATCTTCCTACTCTAGTTATCAGACTGGTACAACTTCACTAGGGCCTCCCACATATCCTTAGTTGTCTTCTTTCCAGACGGATGAGGAAAGATGTGGTCCTTTACTCCCATCAACAATTATCCTCCTTGTCTTCACATACTTCTTGAGATGGGTTGCTTGCTATGCTGGATCAGTTGGAAGTACTGCCTTCCCTTTAGCAAACTCCCACAATCCATTCTCCTCAAACAGCAAACCCATTTGCTCCCTCCAAAGACTGAAATTTGAGGTGCCCTCCAGCCTGTCTTCAAACCTCAAGCCTGCACTTTCCATTTAAGTCAATTGCTCTGACTCGCACATTCTTTCTAGTCACATGTCCCACTTGCTAATTCACCCCCTGGTCTGCACAACAAATAACTTGGCTCCTTCTGTACTCGGAGGATGAGCTCTAATACCATGTTGATTTCCTATAACTAAGCAACCAAAATATTATGCCAATAATTTGTTTAACCTAGAAATTTATATGGCTGATATAAACCCAGAAAATTATGCATACATATTACAGCTGAGTTATAAACCAGAAAATAAACAACAGAAGCATACAGAGAACTAAACACAAAAATTAGACAACACCAGAAAATACCTTAGAAACCACAGTGTGGGGAAAACCAGCAAAGAGGGGCTTGTATTGGGCTTTCAAGAGAAAAATTACATCAGCAGAAATATCAGAAATTTCTTACAAAATTTCTCAGCAAATTTTCTCTTCTTCCTTAGCAAAAATCAGCCCAGTGCCTCTACAGCCAAAAAAGGGGTTCTAGAAGATTGAAGGGTTTAAACCCCCTCTACAGCCAAAGAAATTCATCAAGGGGCCTTGCCATCATCTAATCTATCGTTCCTTGCATTTTGGGGTGATTTGGGGCCTTGGATGAGGGAGGCCGAAATATTGAGAAGCTACAACCAGGGAAGTGTGCAACTCAGCCAGACAGAGGGGTTCCAGTCTTAAAAGGGAAAGAAATTGATCTTGTCCCTATCTTCTTGTAGTTGTGATGCCTTTGGAGGCTTTTCTCTTCAGTTCTTGAGCTTATTGGAGCCACATTCATTCCAGCTTGGATATTCTATCTCTGTCTTTCTAGATCTGCAGATCTATTGTATGAAGATCATCTATTATCTAAATAAAGGTCAGATTTGAAGTTATTGGTTTCTTGTCTGGTGTTTTATCTCTGTATATTGTTATATCTATGTGTTATTGTGCTATGTTCATTGCTTTTATGTTGTAAATATCATGAAAACTCCATCAGCGCAATCTATATAAGAAACCTTGCAAAAACACAGACAAAAACTTATACAACAAGGCAAAAATAAACCGTGTTCCTGAGAAAAACCACTTGGGATCATTACAGTGGTATCAGAGCATTAAATCCTCCCAATTTGTGGGGATTAGCGCATGCAAAAGTTCGGAGGTATATATATGGGAAGGCACAGAAGACAGACTGGGGAACCTGAGGCAAAAATGGAAGGATCCGATGATGACAGTGAACCACAGGATCTAGCAGGTATAGCAAAAGATTTGAAGACCTCCATACACAACATTCAGTTTACCCTTCAACACCATTTACAGGAGACTCAGGAGACTGTGCACAGGGGACAGGTTGAGATGAGAGAGACCATAGAGAGATTGACAGCGAGCTAGGAGAAGATTGCACTTCCCCTTATGCAGATGAATCATGGTAGGGATGGCCCAAATAATAATGGGAACAAGGAGGCTAATGGTTCTACAGGAGTAACTAGACATCACATAGAGCTTGATCATCAGTTGCACACAAAGGGACATAGCTTGTTTGGAGGAGGACCTTCTAGGGTGCCAACACACAGTAGAGTTACACCTAGACCTTATATGCCTACTTTCTTGGAAGCTCAGACTAGGCTGCGGGGGAGCGCCCCCCCTCCTCCGAACCTGCTCCCGAATCGCTCTGAAGGGGAGCGTTGAGGGAGCTCGCTCTCTGAACGCTCCCCTTCGGGAGCGTTTTTAGGGAGCGTGCTCCCTCATTGAAAATTGTGCTCCTTGGTTTTTAAGGGAGCGAAAGCTCCCTGAGGAGGGAGCGTGGGAGTGCTCAAGGAGCATCCAGGGAGAGAACGCTCCCTGAGAAGGGAGTGCACGCTCCCTCCTCAGAGAGCGTTCGCTCCCTGGACGCTCCCTGAGCACTCCCAAGGAAAAAAACGCTCCCCAAAAATGCTCTAGCAGCCCGCGCGCGTGAGGAGGTAAAATGGGTGTTTTTTTTTTGTTTTTTTGCGAGAAATGAAGCAAGGGAAAGGTAGCCTAGGGTTAGGTAAGAGGTTAAAACACTCATTCACTCCCTTTTCTCTCATTCTATTTCTCATTTCATTCATTTCACTCATCTTTGCTAAGAGGGTTTTGACTCTTGAGAGGGTTCTTGCTAGTTCTTGAGGAGATTGAAGGGAGATTGAAGAGCTTGGAAGGAATCTTGAAGGCTCCCATAGGGAGATTGGAGAGCTCGAAAGAGAGATTGAACTTTGAAGGCTACCATTTGTGAGAGCTTGGAAGGGAGATTGAAGGCTACCATAGTCATATTTAACCACCATTGGTGAGTTAAAGAGGTAGGCTCTTATGCCCATTTTTCTTTCTTATTTTGTTTCTTTTTTTAAATGCATGGGTTGTAAACTAGTATATTATGCTATGTTGAATATTTGAATAATTTCTACTCCTACTCTGTTAAATTTACATGCAGCAGCGAGAGCCATTCTCCTGGAGGATGACTAAGACCCTAGACGAGATCTAGGGCACCCAGTGCACTCCTGGGATATGTGGTCTGGGACCAATATTGATAAAGACCCTAGGTTAGTAACCAGGGCCCCTGGTTAGTAACCAGGGTAACCATGCCTGG
>JASDQU010108604.1:319830-347867 GCA_032191745.1 Picea mariana
AGATTAATTGTACACATTGAATGCCTTTATCTTTATGCTTTATTGAAGGAGTGATATTAGTCATCTATCTTTATTTAGCAATCATTGACTTCGTCAATAATAGCATTTGATCATTTGCTCATATATATATTTGAAGATAGTCATTTATTATGAAGTACTAACCCACTGCAAAGCACACTTTCTAGTTTATTTGTCTTGTCTCGCAAACAGGTGCATCATCAGTGGATCTTTCTCCTTGACTATCTCATCATTGGCAGTAATCTGTGAAGGGACACTCTTATCCTTGCCATTACCCCTTTGCCCTTTCATTAACCCAGATTACATAGGGACGTCTCCCTTGGAACATCCATCCTAAATAGAAAGAGCTCCCCATCGAGGTGGCAGTGGGTGGGGAAGCTCCTGTTACGCCGGTTTAAGCCTTGACTCATGCTATCTAAACCCTTCCTACAAACCGTGCGATAACAGGGCATAGCTTCAATTTTCAGCAATTTGTCATTATTTTGCCCCACTTGTCACTAGGGCAAGGACATGTGGCTAGTTTTGTGCTAGTAGTAGTTGTTTTCTTTTCGTGTTAACCCTCTTTGGCACAACAAAGGTAGGCTTGCCTCCACCTTGTGCCATTCTAAGTGGTGTATGTTTATTTTTACTTTCCATTTCAAGTTTTGTCTCATGATTGCCTACACCTTGGGTGAGACATCCCCAATATCGTATGGCTAGATTAGTTATGTGTTGATGATTTACTTATGCTTATATGATTAAAATTTTCTAGAGGTAGATATCATACACATACCATATCTTAGCTTAAGCCCTTGAGGCACAATCTTATTTGCATGCTTTAAATTTCATCAAGTTTCATAACACATGTTTTAAATGCAATATCACATGGTTTAAGTGTTGTGGTTTGAAAGCAATCTCTTAAATCTGCAATTAGCTTGTCTCTTAAGGCATTTGCCATCATTTAAGCTTGAAATATATGTGGGGAATGTATATGGTGTAGGGATACATTCTTATTTCAGCAAGTACTTTTCATTTCTTGGCACATTTTCTTAATGCAATAACACACATGGCTAAGTGATGATGATCTAAGGCAATTTTCTTTTATATTGGCAAGTTGTTCTTGTCCTTTCGTAGCATCCATTTCTTTCAAGCTTGCAAGTATATATGGTTAAGTGAATGACGATGGAGTAACTCTTTATTTCAGCTTTCCTTTACATGTTTTATATGTGTCTACATGCTTCAATTTCATGATCTGCAACACATCTTTTGGGGCTGAATAAGTTTCGGTTTTGGGCATATTTCACTAATTTTGGACAAGTAAAAGTCACTCAAACACACTAAAATACTTAGTCCTTAGGCATAATAACATATTAGACTTAATAGGACACCTAAATTCACCATCTTCGCCATCTAAAACGGGGTTTGAGGAATGCAACGAAAGGTGCTAGGCCAGGGACGGTCTCACGACGCGCGGCATCCTTTCCGGGAAGTACTCGGATCTTAGGGTTGACCTGTGAAGCTAGAGTGGGCCTCGTTGCCTTACTTCTTGAGCATCCAGCAGCCATTTGGTAATTGGGGGAGGAGGATTTTGGTTTGACACTTAGCTAGGGGTAGTAAATCTTTAATAATCTTTAAGCAACTTTTAATCCACTTAGTGTTTTAGGCATCACTTTCTTGGGTACATCTTATGGTTGTTTGAAACATTAATTGCAAGCACACCTTTTTTAATTTTACATGCAAGTACACTTCTTTGTGGATTAATTATCTAAGTGTCAATCTTTTAAGTATTATTGAGCACTTGTTCTTTCAAGCCTTTCATTTTATTTGTTAAGTGTTCTTTATGGTGTGATCCCTCAAAAGATAGCGCATCCCATTTGGAGGCATCATCTTGTTGGATCTTGAGTGTTGTGGTTGCCAATGATAAGCAGTCCAATAGAGTAAGTGCTATTGGGGCATGCTTGGCTTAAGGTGGATGATCTTTATGTTTTGAATATTTTTTATTTCCTACGCATTAAAGCACTTGGTTAATTTGTTTCCTTTGTATCTTGTGTATCTTGTATCTCTTGTTTCTAATTGTTGTAACATCTTTCATTCTTTTTTGTAAGTATTTGTATCTAATTTTGTTGTGGGATAATTGTACTTTTGTAATCTTTGTAATCACATTGTAATCGTTTTGTAAACAAAACCCCTCAAACATTAGTTGACCCCTTTGCCCAACCTTAGGCACTAGTCTTAGTTGACTTAGGAAAGGGCTTGCTTGACATAAGTGAATCACTGCATCTTGCATTTCTGCCTTTGCATCATAGGTTAGCCTTTCCCCCCAAACTTGTAACTAATTAAAACCAACTCCTAGAACATAACGTAAAATCACATCTAGTAACTAGGGTCTACCCCCCTTGGCTTCCCTAGGAGTAAGCCTAGACGGAAGAGGTTCAAGCCAAAGTGACAACGTGGGCTTTGAACCTAGGCATTGTGCCTCCAAGGACACACTAAGTGAGTCGGACTTTGCTCAAGTTTGCTAGTGTGTATTAGGACGGCAACAGGCCCTACAATGTCATTCAAGTCATCACTGATAATGTTGCTAATTGTAAGGCAGCAGGAGCAATCATTGAAGATAGGTACCCCAATATATTTTGGTCGAGGTGTTTGTTTCACACAATGAACCTTTTGATGCATGATATCATTAAAATGAAGGACCATGATTATAGATGGATTGGTACTTTGTACAAGACAGGGAAGAAGATGATAAGATTTATTACCAATCATAGCATGGCCCACTACATTTTTCGCAGTCACTCCAAGTTGGAGTTACTAAAGATTGCAAAGACCAGATTTGCTAGCTATTATCTCACCTTCAGGGGCCTGGTGAAGGTAAGAGAGGCATTGGCGAGTATGACCTCGAGCGATTCATGGCAGGATCTAAAAGACAGGGTTACCTCTGTATCTGAGAGAAGTGACTTTCAGGAGGTGGAGGACACAGTTCTTGATGGCCATGTTTGGCAACAGGTTCTGAATATTTTGAAGTTCACCAAACCCATTTACATTATGATTCGATTTGCAAATACAAATCGATCGGTGAGTGGAGAGGTGTATGAGCAGATAGACAGCATGTTAGGCCAAATCAAAGACATTGTTCAGCCGAAGGATGCAATCTTGTATGATCATATCCATAAACATGTGGTCAAAAGGTGGGATAATTTGAATGTTCCACTCCATGCCCTGGCATATGTACTTACCCCAAAATATTATTCTTCATCTTGGTTTGCCCAACCAGCACCCGAGGGTGGGGAAAGGAGAAAACCACACACAAATCCAGAGGTGCAAAATGGATATATGCTTGCATTGGACAAGTTGGTACCTGATCAAGAGGAGTGTGCTCAAGTACGAAGCGAATTGAGCAAATACACCAGTGAACATGGAGTCTTTGGTAACTTGCATGCAACCAAAGATCGAGACAGGTTGGGTGCTATCGAATGGTGGAACATGTATCGCTCCCTTGCCAAAACTTTGCATAAGTTGGCGGTGAAGGTGCTTTCTCAGGTCGTTAACACCTCTTTTGCAGAGAGGTGTTGGAGCACCTATAGCTTCATCCACAGTGTAAAGAGAAACAACTTGAATGCAGACAGGGCAGAAAGCTTGGTTTATGTGCATTACAACTTGAGGTTGTTGTCGCATTACTGTGATGCAGAGGGGAATGGCTTTTGGAAAAGAGATATGACTTGGGATAACAATCCAAAGGAGACTAATTTAGAGGATGGAACCATTGTTTTAGAGCGCTTGGAAGAGGAACTTTTGAATGATCATGATGGCGATCATATTCCTGGAGGAGACATGCAACCCCCATCCACTACAAGGGTTCCATATTCATCAGTTTTACCTTTATCTGCACAACGTCCATTGTCACGTGGGGGCCATTCAGTTGTTGGTCGTGTTCCAACACCTATTCCTACTCTTATTCAAAGATCACGAGAGAAGAAACTAGAAGTTTATCATGGCAAAAGGAAAACTTAGAGCATGGTACTTAGTACTTGGTAAGTTGCTACTATATACTAGATCTCTTTTTTTGTTTCATGTTTAGAAGTAGTCTCTAAAACTTAGTACTTTGTCTTGAGTCTTGACTTATTCTGTAAACAATGAAGTTATGGACTTATGAACTTAAGAACATCATATGACAATTTACCTTTGATCGGAGATATAATAAAGAAATGCATAGAGATATCGCAGATATTCAATAATATAACAGAAATGTATCAGAGATGCAACCATAAACACAGATATACAATAATACACGATTTTTATTAATGAAAGAAATACACCAAGACTGTAAAAATACAGAGTGAAAGACTCTCTAGAATGGTGGCAGCTTATCTCTGAGAAGAGATGTAACGGCTACTCGCATTCGCAAGAAGATGATTACAACGAGGCTCTGAAGGCCTTTTTACAATAAGCACGAATGCCAAAAATCCTAGACATCCAAAAACTTAACCCTAGGAGATGAAGCGCCAAAAGTCATGTGGGCCCCGTTTGGGTAAGTGAGTACATCAACTTCCCGAGGTCGTAACTTTTGCATACGATCTCCATTTTAGGCGTGTGATAGCTCGTTGGAAAGGTATCGTTGAGGAGATTCATTTTGGGGGCTCAATCATGCATTCGGCTATCATTGAGAACCTTGATCTCGAAAAACCTTCATTTGGGCCCTCAAAATGGCCTCGGAAGTTAAAAACTGCTAAAAATAGTAAATTGCCAAAATTGCCAGAAAATTGTTTTGAGCCAGTCGAAAATGGTGGGTGGCCACCGATATCCACCTAGATCAATCCTCCCTCCTTAGGAAGCAATGGTTTCCATTGCGTTGAATTCCCGGGGGAGAGGGAAAAGCGTTTGATGAATCTGCATCTTGGTGAGTTGCTTGCCTTGTTGGAGACGTCGCACTGCTCAGTTTGTGGAAGTCTGTCACGAACCTGTTGAGACTGAGGCTGTTCAACAAGTTGGGCTACATGAGAGGACGATGTGCAGAAGGAATCTTTGCGCTTTGCTGCAATCTTGTCGACCTGCTTTTGTTGGATAGAAGGTGCTTGGGGTGAGGTTGTAGTGGTTCCAATGTCCTTCTGTTCCCCTTTTGAACAGATTGTGAAGAAGCTGAATTTTGCAGTATGAGATACTACCTTGCGACACGTTTTTGGTGGAACAGTAGTCGGAACTACCTCTGGTATTCTATAGAGATGACCCCCCAAAGTAACAATGACACTACGGGGTCGAGACTCATAAATAGCATGGCGCTTCCACATATATGGTTGGCCCAAAAGAACATCATAGACATCCAGTGGGGCAACATCACATAATACCTCATCCTTGAAGGGCTGGATACCGTATGACAATCGACACTATTGGCTGACACGAAGATCTCGTCCTTAGCGAAGCCACCCGATGTTGTATGGTTGCGGGTGTGGTGTTGTCGACAATCCCAACTATTTGACGACCTCTGCTAGGATGAGGTTCTTCTGACTTCCATTATCAACAATAAAATTTAGTGGGGTCCCCTTCACCCACATCTGTGAATGAAAAAGGCGCTCCCCCTCTTCAGGATCTGTTGGTTCTTCAGGTTGAATTGATACGGTCGCGACAATAGCAGTGGGGTCTGTGTCAATGATCTGTCCTTTACCAGTATTTTCAGAATCAGATTCTGAATCAAGGTTCGGCTCCTTGTCTTTGATCTTAGCCACCAATGACTGTTTTGAGCGACATTCATCGGTGTTGTGCCAAGGGATTTTGTGGAAATCGCACCATTTTCCTGTGTCCTTCTTTGGCTTCCCGTGACCCTTCTTTTCCTGTATCTTGGACTGGTTTTCGGGAGACTATTTGTTAGGGTCGTCTTTGTCATACTTTGGTTGTTGCGGATTTGCAGACCCGAACTCCCGTTTGTTTTGGTGCTTAAATTTCTGCTCAATTTTAACAGCATATCGATAAGCAAAACCGAGTGATGAGATGTCCAGAAAATCCATTTCAATCTGGATGTATCTGTGTAAAGCCCCACAGTATTTCAGAACCAAATGTCGCTCGGAGTCTTTGATACCCAGCTTGGTGCGCAAGGTATGGAAGGTATTGGTGAACTCCGGAACTGCTTGGCCCCTCTCTTGCCGCAGTGTGGTCCATCTCATGTACTGGTCCTAATAGTTGCCAACAGGGTAATACTGTTCCTTTACCGCATCCACAAAAAAATCCCAAGTGGGCTCAGCCCCATATATTCCAAACTCCTCTATGGAACTTTGGTCCCAGTAAGTTTCCCACCAATGTTTGACATGAGGGAGAGCTTTAAGGAGTGCGAAGGTGATCTTTTCTTTGTCGAAAAAATTGTGAACAGAGAAATAACCTTCTAGCAGAGTTAACCATTTTTCTAGGGCTTCTGCATCTATCTATCCTTCAAATACAGGAATATCAAAATTAACTTGAACCTTGAAAGGCGAGGTGCTTCCAAAGTGGCCGCTTGATGCGTCTGTTGCTATCAGCAGGCGTTGAAGGATGTGGAAAAAATTCTCCATCATTTCGTCCCTCTGTCGCGTGAGAGATTGCTCAAGCAACACACTGATAGGATCGTCTGCTCCGTCGTTTTTCTTTTCTTCCGCCATTGAGGGTTTCTTGGGTGTGCGAGAGCGATTGTCTTCAAGAGAGACAAGCTCGAGACCCAACTTGCTATACTCGGACCTCGTCGGGGACATGCACTGAAAAAAACGATCAAGAACAGCCTGCTCTGATACCACTGATCCGAATTATTTTCGGCACGAAATGAGATCGGAGATATAATAAAGAAATGCACAGAGATATCGCAAATATTCAATAATATAACATAAATGTATCAGAGATGCAACCATAAACACAGATATACAGTAATACACAATTTCTATTAATGAAATAAATGTACCGAGACTGTAAAAATACAGAGTGAAAGACTCGCTAGAATGGTGGCAGCTTATCTTTGAGAAGAGATGTGACGGCTACTTGCATTTGCAAAAAGATGATTACAATGAGGCTCTAAAGGCATTTTTACAATAAGCAAGAATGCCAAAAACTCTAGACATCCAAAAACCTAACCCTAGGAGATGAAGCGCCAAAAGTCATGTGGGCCCCGTTTGGGTAAGTGAGTACATCAACTTCCCGGGGTCGTAACTTTTGCATACGATCTCTGTTTTAAACATGTGATAGCTCGTTGGAAAGGTATCGTCGAGGAGATTCATTTTGGGGGCTCAATTGTGCTTTTGGCTACATTGAGAATCTCGATCTCGAAAAACCTTCATTTGGGCCCTCAAAATGGCCCCAGAAGTTAAAAACTACTAAAAATAGTAAATTGCCAAAATTGCCAGAAAATTGTTTTGAGTCAGCCGGAAAAGGTGGGTGGCCACCGATATCCACCTGGATTAGAAGGAGAGGGAGCTACTTATGAGTTTTGCATGAGGAGGGGGTGCACTTGAGGAGAGGGGCGCACCATCTTCTTGTGGGAGGTTTTCTTGAGAGGAGGAGACTACTACAAAGGCAAAGGCAAGCAAGAGTTCAAAGGCAAGCAAGAGAAAAGGCAAAGCAAAGGATCGGGATAAAGACAAAGCAAGCAAGAGGAAGAAAGGCTCACCAAGGCAAAGCACGCCTTACTTCACAAGGCTTGTGGGGAGGTCTTCAAGGAACTCCAAGGCATCCGAGAGTGGTTGCTATTGTACCAAGTTCACTTGTATATGTTTCCTGTGTTGTTCATTTTGTTTTGAGGCCTTCTATATATATATCTGCTCCAAACTGGTTTTCCCCATGGGGAGGTTTTTCTAGGGTCATGTTGACCAAAACTCTATGTGTCAATTTTATGCATGCTTAGAAGTGTAGATCAGCATTTTAAAGTTAAAGATCTAGAGGTAGTGTTATGTGTTTTGATGTATATTGCATGTGCTAACATTGGGTAAAGAAAACACTTGCAAGGGCACCTCAAAAGGGCACTTAACTATCAAATATTGAGCAGAAAGTTTGGTGACTATTTGTTGTCCTAAAAACAGCAAGAAAAGACAGCCACACAGTTGAAACTTAGAGCCATACTAAGGTCAAGGACAGACCTTAGATGGCAGCCTCATAGGACCTCAGAATTTCTACAGGATGAGGAAATTGGTTGGCTTGCCAAAAACCATGGACCAGGAGGATATTTGTTAGGCATTCCTAGCTAGAAAACAACATCAATTGGTATTCAAAGAAGGTAAAGGCTGGAGGGCAAAGGCAGTGCTTGAATTGGTGCATACAAACATCTGTGGTCCAATGAGGAAAATCTCAATGATTGATGCCAGGTATTTCTTCTTGCTAGTTGATGATTTTTCTAGGAAAACTTGGGTATATTTTTCTGAAACAAAACTTAGATAAAATTAAAAGGCTGTTTTTGAAAAGGAGTCTAGTAAATGTATTAAGCTCCTCCGAACAAATAATGGAGGATAGTTCTGTTGAAACGAGTTTGTTGAATTTTACAAGGAAAATCAGAGACATTTTACCACTCCCTACTCCCCAGCAAACTGGAGTTGTTGAAAGGAGGAACCACACAGTTATGGAGATGGCTAAATATCTGCTAGAGCATGAGGAAATACCTAACAAGTACTAGGCAGGAGCATTACACACCGCAATGTAATTGTTAAATATATATCCCACAAAAGTAGAGCAGAAAATTACTCCAAGGAAAACCTTGTAGGATGCCCCTTCCCCAGAATATCCAAATGAAGGCCAACCTAAACTGCCAACCACAATAGCAGCTGGTAACACCGAGGAACTCGACCGGATTTGAACATGTGACCTATAACCTCCTCGTATTGTGTATTGTGCTAAAACACACTCAAATCTCACAATATAAAAAATACTATAATAAATATTAAAAAGTTGGCAGCCCCAGCCAAGCACAAAGCTGTCCCCCAATCTCCTTTTACCTGCTACAAAAGATAAGGTTAAAACAAAATGCTTATAGTTTGAGATAATATAATAGTAGTTAGGTGGTCGAAAATTGACCCTTCACAAATTGAATGATTCCAATTTTTCAGACCCAACACAATGTTATGCCAAAATAAAACTAGTTCAACTGCACTGGTAACTTGTAAGTTGATCCACAATATTGAACAATTATTTAGTAATACACTAAAAACAGAAAATAAAATTAAAGGAGCTTTGCATGTTACAACCAATAATGGAAATGTAGAATTTTTCAGAACCAACATAATGTGATGAAAAAATACAACTAGCTTGACTGAGCTGGTAAGTCGATCCATAATATTGAACTTCATTTAGTAATACACTAAAAACAGACAATAAAATTAAAGGAGCTTTGCAGATTAGAACCAATATGGAAATGTGATTTCCTAATAGGGAATTTAGTGATAGGCAATTTTTTTTGTTTAAACTTCAAGTATTTGAGTAAACTCAGAATATGAATAGTCAGATGATGACTTGTCATATGAAAGGATAAATTTCTATATTTTGATGGATGACTTCTAAAGTCCTGTTTATTTCTCATGTCACTATTTATGAATAACAAATGAATTTTTAAGCATTCATTTCCAACTCCTGGAAACTTCAGGTTTTCATTTTTCATTCATTCATTCTCACTATTTTTGTTTCCCTCCGTTACATGTTAAGTTGCTGGAAACACAGTTTGGCCATGTCCCAGTACCCGAAATGCCGAAACGGGTACGAAACACCGCCAACTGTACCATACAGAATTTTCAAATCTGTAAACATTGTATGGTATGGCCGGCAGTGTTTCCAAGGTATTTCAGCCATTTCGAGTGATGTTTGTTTCTAAAACGTCATTTATGTGTATCATTCTTGTTTTCTTGCAAGATAGTGTGTTATATATATATATATATATATATATATATTATTTTTTATATACCATGTTTTCCCATGTACCCATGTTGGGGGGCCCACATTATTTCATGCAAATAAGAAATAACCCTGGAAAATTTTATGATGAAAACTTGGGAACAATCATAAAGGCATTTATCAAGTTGAATCGTCTCTTGCATTTAACAATTTGTATGTGTGTGTATACACATATTGTATTTTTTATATACCACGTTTCCCCATGTACCCATTTTGGGGGGCCCACATTTCCAGGTGTTCCCTTTTGGATGTTTCCGTGTTTCATGCAGCTTAGATTACATGTTTTCCAACTTCATTATTTCATGCAAATAAGAAATAACCCAAGAAAAATTTATGATGAAAAACTTGGCAACAATCATAAAGGCACTTATCAAGTTGAATTCTCTCTTGCCCATGGGTGTGTGGTCTAGTGGCAAGAAGCGAGGTGATCAAGCCTGTGTCAATACAGAGACCTGAGTTCAAAATCCCCTAAGTGAGTACAGATGAGGCCAGGTGCAATAACTGGGTGATTCTGACGGCATAGGAACACCCCTCAGTGATTTTGATGGCAGCTTAGGCAAAGAACAGCTATAAGTTACTATGAGTAGCATTTCCACAAAAAAATTGAATGCTCTCTAGACAATGTGTTGAAGAAGAAAATATAAATAGAGAAAGAAAGCCATTTACAAGCAATTGAAAGTCTTTGAAATACCAGTCTGCTACGATACTGACTAAATTCACCCTTGCTTGCAAAATCATCAGTCCATATCTCCAATGAACTATCGGATAAAGTCGCTCCCACAGTAGGATTTTTCTTGAGCATGCGCTGAAATGAAACATCCAATATATCGGCACAGAAATCATCACTAATTCTTACTGCTACTCCCTTCTCGTTATCAATCGGCCCAGAAGTTGAGCCTAACTTGCCAATAATAGACATTCTTCCACCATCATCTGCTTGCTTGTTGCCCTTCAAGGACGGATTTGACTCCCTGAATAAGAACTACAAAAAATCAAGAGCAATGATACAAAAGAACATCAATTCCAAAGAAATTTATTCTTCATAAAACAACACACAAAAAAACATTAATTCTAAAGAAATTTGTTCTTCACAAAACAACAGATACTACAAACCAAATTACTTAAATATCTTCTCCTAAGATAATCAAGGCCCATTGGACATACCAGCCAGAGAGGCAGTGACTCAAAATGAAGCTCGAACTTAGGGTGCCGCAAGAAGAAAAGCATCTGAAAAGCAAATGGGGAAATATTAAATCTTGTCAATGTGAAAAAAAATGTAATTTACTTGTATAACAATCAAAAATATTTTTGAAATGGAAGGAATCAAGAACGAAAATCAAAGTGATTATCCATTTGATAAGTGCAACAGGAACTCTAGCCATTACATCATTTTTGCCCTAAAATTGGATATAAGATATATGTAATTCAGATAAATAGTTAAACCTAGTTAGTAACTCTGTCCATTCCTAAGAGTTTTTGTTAAGTTTTTTTTAGGAGGATTATAATTGCATGATGATTCATTGGTATAGTGCTTTTTTAACCACCAAGGGTCTGACTCTCAACTACATAGATATATATAATATCTATTTGGGTGTTTTCCTTTCACAATTCAACCTAACTAGAAGATCATCCTTGAATCAAAGAAATTTCCTATGTTGCATCTTCATTTCATTGCTTAAGTGTATATTTCAAAAAAATGAAACACTTTCCTTCATAAATCAAAAGCGAGGTATTAGCATAGTTTGATATGGATAACCAATAATAAGTGAGAGGAACTTTATAAAGTAAGGCTTTATGCCTCAAATCACTATTTTCACTATTTGACATTAAACACAATTTAACAACAGTTCTCACTTTACATATGGTAGCTGTCCACTAAAACAAGTACCCAATCTTTCTCAGAACTAGAACCTGTAACAAACATAAATATATATAAAATATATAAATATTAACAATAATTAATAATAAAAAGTAATATATCATAAAGAAACACCTTCTTAATGAAAGGTCACGTCTCTTAACGAAAGGACATCCCTGCATAGATATATATATATGGCCCTCATTCTCATTGTAATCATTCATCATATTTTATTCAATTATTTATTACTTATCCTATATGGATTTTAACTTCTTGTCATTTCTACATTGTATGTTTACGTAAGTGAACTGAATTGGTTCACCACATTTGGTATCAGAGCCGTACGATTGAATTCATTTCTTTCGTACAACCACCCAACCATTCGTACACTGCAAATCCGCCGAAAATCCACCCATCCACCATACCTATTTCTGCAGCAGCTAGCCACACTCAGACGGCATTAGTACGATCCATACTCGACTCACCTGTCGTACTCGTCATACCTACAATCTCCCCGCGAGCAAACTGCCGTACTCTGCTGCTGATTGGACCATTGTACCATTCGCACGTGCTAATAAGAAGCCGCCAATTCCCCACCCTTCGTTGACAATGTGTCGTACAACTCGTACCATTCTTTACGTGTCCGTACATTGAAGGTTGCGACTCTTACATTAACAGGATTACTATTTGAGTTGTATAATAAATTAGCTTGGCTAAAATTTCAATCCGAGAAGTTAAATGTAAGTTTAATTATTAATATTGTGGAATTTTAAAGATACCAAAAAATATATATATGTTAAAAGAAGTAAAAATAAAAACCATAAAGTGTGTACAGACCACTTTAATATCCAAGGAAGTATCGTTACGAAGAAATAAAAAAAGTGGAATTTTATATAAAAGAGCTATTAAGAAGCTTATTTAAAGATGCCATTCCTGACCATACTTGACACTTTCCACACTTCATTCCCTCATCTCCTCATCTTTTGGGTTTTTCGGGTGTACTAACTCAAGAAGGGGTTGTCCCTCACTTCATGGGAAGAAGGGGTTGAAGGCCTAGAGGCTTGTGGCTGGAAAAAGATAAAAGTTTGATTATGAACCTTCCAGATGCTCTCCCAAAGAGGTCTTGAGAGCAATGAAAAGCTTCTCCTAAAAAATCAAAGACCTGTAAAAGCAAAATAACATTATATAAATGCCCCCACTTGTTGAGGTGTGTACACTCATGTGGTGTCCCTTTGTTTCCTTGCATATGGCACTCTGTGTACCTCTAGCTTCAAGTGGCCTTGTCGTACTGCCCCCCAAGCTAATCCATTCACCATTAGGGAGTACCCAAGGTTTTGGACTATTAATCAATTAATGGCAATGAATGGGCTTGGAAAAAGGATGCATTGAAAACGAAGGTGCAACACACCCTCTACAAAGGCACCCATAAGTGAGACACTGCAACCCCTTGTATGTCATGAACCCCATGCCCAAAAGTCTTCCCCTCATCCATAACACATCATCCACATGACTTGGAAGGAGGTCCCCTCGAGAAACACCCCTAAACTTGTGGGACGATTCACCCAATAAGTCGTTTTGTCAACCCTCCTATACTCAAACTTGGTAAACTGCATAGGGTCTTTGAGCATTAGTTTATTTTGATGAGGTGGTTTGGATGTACTCGTTTGAATGGCTCTTTTATTAATTTGAATTCTCATCATGATGCTTTGACTTGAGATCCTTGGAGGGCGTGTCCATTTGTCTTTGCAGGACCCAGCTAGTGGACAAATTTGGAGGAACAAGCCTAGCTTGGGATTCCATGGGGCTTCAAGCCCACACGTGGGATGCCAAGGGCCCACATGCTAGATCACGGAGACATGCCTTTAGAGGCTTACATGGCATCATGGAAGACCTAACCTAGCCCCTACCACTCAAACATTTTGCTTGAAGGAGGCAAAACATCACTTTCTTGAGGTTTGACGCCATAGAGGGGCTAGGGTTTGGTGGTGCAAGAGTTGCTACTTGACACTTGGCATGATTTGGTGGGAGGAGACTTGAGGAGGCTATAGCGCATGAGAGGGAGGCTTTATGAGCCCCAATGACCCCAACGACTTGCTCAAAGGGTCAAAACGTCACACTTAGAGGGGTGACATCATTTTAGGGTTTTTTTTCATGTGCAAAAGTAAAAATTAAATAATATTATTTTTGTAAAGGGGCAAAATAAGGGTTGTTGCCCCCTATTTTGTGTTTACCCTAACTATGTGGACAAACTATGTTTAAGACATTTTGTATAAATAGAGATCATTTGAATCTCATTTCATATCATAATTCTCCCATTGTGAGAAGTACTTGGCTGAAATTTTATCTATACTTGAGCATTTTTGGTATCTCTCTCTCTTGCAAATGGATTTTGGTGTTATCTCTTGGTGATTGGATGAGCTAAGGTGGTGCGCACCTCTTGGAGGCTTGCTTTCTTGCTATTGGATGGTAATTTGCTTGGTGAACTAGGGTTTGATCTCTCTCTTTCTTGGAATTGGTAAGGAAAAATCTGCATTTGTTAGCTATTTCTTGCTCTTTCTTGGTTATTGTTGGTTGAAACCCTAGGAAGAGTATGTTGGATACACCCTCCACTAAGCTTCATCTAAATTGCTAAGTTTACAAGTCATTTTGCAAGGGTTGCTAGGAGGAATATGAGTGTGTATACCCTCCTAGATTTTACCCTAGTTTGATTAACATACCCTAGAGAGTAAGAGGATTTACACCCCTAGGGATCTTGTTGATCCAACTTGTGTTTAAAGATTCCATTCACCCAAATATTAAAGGCACTAATCTGAATTTTGCATTGGAAATATAAAATATTTGCCTCGGTAAACATGAAAAATCATTCTTTTGAAATTGTCTAATTTGGAATCAATTATACGCTTTATATGCTTGGTTGAGCCACTAGGGTGTCTCAATTTGCTAAGTATTTCTTGCTGCTGTTATAACATTTCATCTACATCCATTAGGGTTGTAGAAACCCTAATACATTTTCATTAATAACTCACTACTCAACCATTGAAAGTTGCTAAAAGTTTGCCACATTAATCTACAAAGGCTAGCGCACTTTTTGGGTGGATTGTTGGCAAGTTTTGATGGCTGATTTCTCTGCTGTAATAACTTGTTTGTCACAGCCATAAGGCTGATAATTATTTCTGCAGAACTTGTTTACAACAGCCTTACATTGTTGCTTAAGTTTTATGCTATCTTCTTGAGCTAAACTAGTCAATTTGCTAGCTTGTCTCTTGTACATTTCACTAATCTTTGAGCAACTTTATTTTGCAGCTGTCATTATCTTTTATTGCTGATATACATCATTGTTTACTGCTGCAATTAGGGACAACAAGCTTAACTTGCTTGTCCAGCTAAAATTATACGCATATACTTGGCCTGTTCTTGTGTCTCGAGGAGGTACATCACTCTTTACAGGTACTCTTACCTCTTAGCAACCTTTAGCTACCACCAAGACTCTTTCTCAATCCTTTATGTGCTTAGTATCTTGACCTATCGGGGCTACACTTCCATCATTCTACTTTCCGTCACATTTCCCCTAGGGTCACCCAGGATTCCCCCCTTGAGGTGATTCTTTCATCTCTAAAGAAATAGGAATACCTGCCTAAGGTGACAGTGGGTAGGTGTTCACTTAGTTGTCGCCATTTGGTGGTTGGATCGGGCTTTGTCCAACCTACAACTTGTGAGATACCAAGCCCTACCAAAATGTTATAAAGAGACCCCCGCCCCCCCCTATTTGCCTCACACCTCTCTGATTGAGCATTTGTGAGCAATGGGAGTTTTGGCGCAGCATTGAAGCGCAGTGATCTATCCCAGCGAGGTATACTGTATCTTAAAAGTTAAACGATATATCTGTTGATTTTTCATAAGCTAGGTTAAGCATGTAGTTCATTTCAATTTCATCATGTCTTAACCATAAACAAGAGTGTTGCAGCAACCAAGATCACAAGAAGAAACACCATGCACAAGTACACAAGATATATCCTAGGAAACCCTTCTCAACAAGGGAGAAAACCCAACCAAATCCTTTGCTATATTCTTCAAGAGAAAGACATTTCACCACCAAGAATGACTTAGCACACAAGAGGGTGCCTAAGCCCTAGAAACCCTAGTGCCCAAGAGAGGTGCGCCACTTTTCCAACTAGAAGTGTTCGCTGAAATTTCCAAACTCACGAGGAAGATATGATTCTACAATGGAGAATCATCTCTTACTTATACTAAACTTGACTAATCAACAAAGGCGTCTATTGGCTCAATAGGGCTAACCTCTCTAAGTCAAATGTATTATTATTATTATTATTATTATTATTATTATAATTAATATTAATATTAATATTAATATCAACATTAATTATCTTTTACATTTATTATTAAACACATTAAGGTGGGGCCGACCTGTACCCTTTAGATAATAACTAGGGTTACAGGTAGGTCTGACTCTTGAAGTTTGAACAATATATAACAAAGGATCGGATACACCCACTAGTGCTCATCCACTAGGGGCACATCCATAGGGATGCCATGACTCTGATTCACTGCATTACACAGATGAAGCAGGTCCTCACACGTTCACCTGTGCTCGTCCACAGGCACGTCCACTCTACAGATCTGCTTTCCCACTGCCATCCTACAGGGGAATCATCTAGAGTCTTCTCATCAACTCTGTTGCTCAGAGGAGGCCATCACATCATCTTCATTTATGTTCACATGATGATGTGCCCAGCACTTTTGGGATTTCCCACGTTCACCTTGTGCTCAGCCACAGGCATGTCCTAACTCAACAGATCGCTTTTCATCCGGATAATCATCTGGAGTTCTTCTCACTCACGTCATGGAGGAGGTCATCTCTACGTTCTGACTCTATCCCAGGCAGGAACCACGAACCCTTCATAGGGGCTTTCTCTCAGGTTTGTAAGCTGCGAGAAAGGCTTCACAGAGCTGCTATGTTCCACATCTCACAGGTTTGTAAGTTGGAGGATGTCTCCCATAGCTGCATTCATCAACAATATCTATCCCTATGTTTTCCTCTCATTAACTGCATATCTAAAATCTGTCATTAAAGTTTTGTACTTTTAGGCTTCTACTAGTTTGAAGTATGAACTTTGCATAATAAGAATTCAAGATAGGGTTTACAATGTTGCATGTTTGAATTTGCAGATTTGAATTTTACCATGGCCCCAAGAGTCAAAGACCCTGCATGGATCCACGTTGATCTTGTTGATGAGGAGATTTATTACAAATATTGCAAGAAATGCATGGGGGGGTTGGGGGGTTGGGGGGGTTGAAAGGACACTTGGTTGGTCTAAGAGGCCAAGTTGCCCCATGCATGTCCCCATTACAGGAGATTGGACAGATTAGAATGGAATTGAAAAATCAACTTGCGAAATTTGAAGAAGACAAGGCTAGGCAAAAGAAGATGGTTATAGCATGTTTTTCAAAGTCCAGAGGCCATTTAGAGCCTTGTTGATTATGTATTTTGTTGTTGATATGTATTGCACTCAATGCCATTGTTAGAATTGGAGTTAGAGAGGAAAGGGTTCGCTAGATTTGGAGGTGCACCAAATCTAGCAAAGGGACCCACCAAGAAGGAGCCCAATCTAATTTTTCTTTTCTACACTTAGATGACTTAGGAAAAATTATTTTTTCCTAGTCATATAGCATTTGATTTGAGCCCTCCATTCAGATCTAACCTCAGTGATTGAGATGGCTGGTGGGCCCAAATCGAATTGCCAAGGAAGAAATAGGGTTTTGGGGCCTCATTGTGCACAATTCAACTTGGTGAGGAAGCAGTTACAACAGTAAGAGCAAGTCTCAGCAACAGAGAGACTTCAACAGTAGAGGAAGAGGTCGTACGACCTCCATTTCTACTCAGCCAGCCTCACCTCAACACCCAGCAGCAAAGTCAGCCCGATCTGGGCCATATCAGAAGGTCGTACAGGTCGTACAGTGTGCCCAGCAGCTAGGTCGCGCACCCTGGGTTGTACAACAAGGTCGTACGNTACAACAGTAAGAGCAAGTCTCAGCAACAGAGAGACTTCAACAGTAGAGGAAGAGGTCGTACGACCTCCATTTCTACTCAGCCAGCCTCACCTCAACACCCAGCAGCAAAGTCAGCCCGATCTAGGCCATATCAGAAGGTCGTACAGGTCGTACAGTGTGCCCAGCAGCTAGGTCGCGCACCCTGGGTCGTACAACAAGGTCGTACGGTGCACCCAACAGCCAAGTCGTTAGGAGTTGGAGGAGGTGTCAGGGTTGTGAGGTTGTTGAAGGCAGAGATTTTGCCTCATGAACATTTTATGACAGCAGATGTAAAATTTTTGAAGATACCCTTTGCTAAAATAGAAGAAATCACCAAGCAGAAGACTGATTTTCCCAGTTGGGTTTTTTCGAAGGTCATTTGACAAAAAATCACTGAGTATTTATGCGTGTGAATGCTTGTGTCTTTATGTGTTTATTTCCGCTGCATTTAGAGTGTTATGAAAATCAGCATGTTCAGATTTTTTTATTTAGAAGTTCAGTTCTACTTTTAATTATTTAAATCTGCAACTAGGCTCTAGTTTTTAAAGAAAATTAACATGGTATCAGAGCTTCACCTCTGATTAAAGACCAGCATTTAGTATTTTCTCTTTAGGAACAGGTTTTCAGCCAAAGAGTTCAACCCAGATAGTGCGCTAGAGTCTCTGGCAAGACAAGTTAGAGTCTAGGCCCTTGGACAGCAGAATGGTCTACGTGGGGCTAAGGTTTGAAGACCGTCTTGATGGGGCCTTCAATTTCTTCTCTTGGAGAGAAAGAATTGGAGTTGTTTTTGAGGAGCAGGGAGTTTGGGGATTTGTGGACAACCCACCAACCACTCCAGTAGACCCTCAGCAGTTAGTCGAGCACAACAAGAAGGATGTTAAGGCTAAAAGGATTGTCCTTGCGGGAGTCAAGGACCACATCATACCCCACCTTGTGAGAAAAAAGACAGCAAAGGAGATGTGGACAACCATTATAGAACTGTAGCAGGGCACAAGTGAAGATAAGAAGCTTGTGCTCAGAGACAAGCTGAGAAATATCAAGATGGCAAAGTCCAAATCAGTGGTTTCCTACCTCACTAGATTTACCCAAGTCAAGGACGAACTTGCAGGGTTGGGAGAAACAGTCCCAGACAGAGATATGGTCAGTTTTGCACTATTGGGGTTTCCCAAGTCATGGGAAAACTTCATAGGTGCAGTCAATGGCAGGGAAAAGCTCCTAGATTGGGAGTGGTTGTGGAGTGACTGCGTGCAGGAAGAGATTAGGAAGCAGACCAGATCTGGGTCTCATGTAAAACAAGATGTTGATGAGGAAAAATTTGCCTTGCCTGGTAAAGGGGGCAAAGCCAAAGGCAATAAGGGCTCAAGAGGGGTCGAGTCCAGTTACAAGGGGCATGGAAAAGCCAAGAAAGACCTCAACAAAGTAAAGTGCTTTCAGTGCCATTAGTTTGGGCACTATGCCACCGAGTGTCCTCAGCGCAAGAAGGGGCCCAAGAAGGGCCAATTTGCAGCTTCAGCAGAAATAGAGGAGTTATCATCTCGTTTTGAGGAGGACTTCTCACTTATTGCATGTATGGCAAGCTCTGTGACCAATAGCACCCGGTATATTGACAATGGGACTTCATGCCATATGACTGGGAACATAAATTAGTTCAGCCAGCTAACAGAAAAGGACATGCAGTTCAATATTGAGATGGGAGATGATGGCAACTACTGAGCCAAAGGTATAGGCGTTGTCAAGTTTGAGAGGGAGTCTGGAAAACCTCTCTATCTCAGAGATGTTCTCTATGTTCCAGGGCTGAAGAAAAATCTGGTGTCTATTTCAGTGCTTGAAGACTTGGGTTATGAAATGTTCTTTCGGAAGAGGAAGGTCCTCTTTGAAGAAAATTGAGGTACTATGAGGCTGCCCAACAGGTTTGTCTTTGCCCTGATGTTGGGCTCTAAGTTTACATTCCAAAACTGTCCTTTGCTGCTGATTTAGGACAGCAAACAGTCAAGTAACTTTCTACTCATAATTTTTATGGTTAAGTGTTCTTTTGAGGTGCCCTTGCACATGTTTTCATACCAATGGTTAGCACATGCAATAATACTCAAAACAAATAACACTACTCGGATCTTTACAACTCTAAAATTCTGATCTACACATCTAAGCATGCATGAAATTGGACACATGTCTTTTTGGTCAACATGACCCTGGATAAAACCACCCTGGGGAAAACCAGTTTAGGATGAAAGTATATATAAGTAGTGTCTAAAGCATGAGATACAACAAGAATACAAATATGATGGAACCTGATACAATAGCAACTCCCCTCAAGATGCTATGAAGTTCCAAGAAGAGAAATGTGCCCAAGCTTAGTGCACCATCTTCCCTTGTTTCTCTATCCCACTGAAACAATGTGCCCTTGACCTCAGGACCTCAGATGAAGAAACCCTTGCACACAAACAACCAGTTGTGTGCTACCTCTCCACTGAAACTAACAGATCTGCGATCGTCCAACTGTAGCTAGTGCCTGCTATGTGTGTGCCCTCCTCCAAGAGTGCACCCTCCTCCAAGCAAGAACAACCACCAACAAATAAAGAGGGTCTAAGCGTCCATGAGCCCTCCATGGGAGGAGGCGCCAAAGCTTCCCTCAACTAATGCTTCTATCCTCATCCTCTTGCCCTTCTCCCAACTCTCTTGGTGAACATACAAGTGAATGAGCCTCTCTTTGCCCCTTGCACCCTCCTTGAGCAATCCATAAGGAAACCTAAATGTGGATGGCTAGGATCATCCCAAGCCATCCCTAATCAATGGTTGAGATCTCTTCAAAAGAATCTCAACTCAAAACCCACTTTGGGTTAAGTTCCCTAAGTTCACTTTATGTCCCCTCATTCACCCACTTAGTGAATAATTAGTCACTTTAGGCTAAAATGACCAAATTTCACTTTTGACTTAAATCTCCTAAGTCAAAGCGAAATTAGACATAAAGTACATGGCACAATGGTAAAAACATCTCCCTCTTGTGGTTAGAGGCCCAAAACCACAAGGGGACCACTTTCCAAGGTACCCAAATCTCAACACTCTTGAAACCCCCCAACTCTAGGACAGCAATGCAGATTGGAGTTAGGGAGAAAACCCTCTACAAGCTATAGTTTGGAGTTGCAACAACTTTGAACAGCAAGAGAGACAGCCAGCAAGGTCGTGAGCTAGCAAAGCTACGGCATAGGCATATGGGTCATTTCCACCATAGGGCACTGAAAATTTTGGGGGAGATAGTCATAGGACTGCCACCATGAAGCGTGGATTCTCACGAGGTGTGCAAGGGCTGCACCCTTGGTAAGCATGCCAAGACTTCCTATCCCAGCAAAGATGATACAGCCAAGGACATATTGGAGTTGATTCACTCGAACGTTTGTGGACCTTTCTCTTTTCCATCCCTTCATGGATTCAGGTATTATGTTATTTTTATTGATGACCATTCTAGTAAAACTTGGATATCTTTTATGAAAAACAAAAATGAATTGTTGTCCAGGTTTGTAGAGTTCAAGGCCTTAGTTGAGAATCAAACCAGCAAGAAGATAAAGGCCTTGAGGTCAAATAACGAAGGGGAGTACATCTCCAACGCCTTCAGGGATTTGTGTGCCAAGGAGGGCATCAGGAGAGAGCTCACGGCACCTTATAATCCTCAGCAGAACGGGGTGGCCGAGTGCAAGAACCGCAGCATAGTGGGTGTTGCTAAGACCATGTTGCATGACCAAGGGTTGCCCATGTTTCTCTGGGCCAAGGCATGCAACATTGTAGTGTTATTACAGAACAGGAGTCCGCACAAGGTGCTAGGCAGGGCTACACCGGAGGAGGCCTTCACAGGCAAGAAGCCTGAGGTTTCTCATTTCAAGATCTTTGGCAGTTTGGTATCCTGTCATGTACCTTTTGAGAGTAGGAAGAAACTGGAGCCCACGGCAATGAAGGGCATATTTGTAGTCTACAACGAGACAGCCAAGGCATACAGAGTGTATGTATCGGCACTTAGGAGGACAGTGATCAGGTGTGATGTCAGGTTTGAGGAGGGTAGGGCTCTTACAAAGTCCTTGGAGCATGAGCAGACAGCAGCAGAGGATGAGGAGCAGCAGGCTCCCAATCAGGAGACTCAGCCAACCCCTCAGACACTTACTCAGCCAGTAGTGAGATAGGCCGAGCAACATGATGAGGAAAAGATTGAGGAGAGAGAAGAGCGTGTGGAGCCCACGCAGCTAGTGACTCCCAATTCAGAGAGAAGACAAGCCAAGTGGGCAGATCAATTGATTAGAGAGGCTCAGGAGAGAGTCGAGCCTCCCACCTCTACATTCAAATTGAGCAGACGTCCACAGAGGTATACATGTTGTTTGGCACTTATGACTGAGTTGATAGACTCAGAGCCTTCTTCCTACAAGGAGGCAGCTTCCCAGCAGGTTTGGCGAGATGCCATGGCAGAGGAGTATTCCTCTATCATGCGGAATGATTTGTGGGAGATAGTGCCAAGACCAGAGGGAAAATCTGTGGTTGGCTCACGTTCGGTATATAAGATCAAGCAGGGGACTGATGGGAGTGTCGATAAGTGCAAGGCCAGATTCGTGGCCAAGGGGTTCTCACAGGTCGAGGGGATCGACTATGATGAAACATTAGCACATGTTGCACGGTATTCGTCTGTGAGAGTTATAATGGCTATCTCAGCACAAATGGGGTGGAAAGTCCACCAGACCGGTTTCCTTAACGGAGTGGTTGAGGAGGAGATTTATGTCGAGCAGCCTGAGGGGTTTGACACCTTCAGCATATACACGCATGTATGCAGGTTGAAGAGAGCTCTTTATGGGCTCAAGCAGGCACCGAGGGCTTGATACACCCGCATTGATAGCTACCTTCTCGGATTGGGCTTTACCAAGAGTGAGGTGGATCCAAACCTCTACTACTTAGTGGTTGAGGGGCAACCTCTCATTCTTGTGCTCTATGTAGACAAATTGATATTGACAGGAATAGATAGCTTGATTCAACATGGCAAAGGGGACCTTGCACGCGAGTTTGAGATGGAGGATTTAGGGTTGATGCACTATTTCCTTGGATTGGAGGTTTGGCAGGGTGATGGTGAGACCTTCTTGGGACAGGGCAGATATGCAGAGAAGATTCTCAGGAGATTTCACATGCAGGATTGCAGGGCCATGGCCACTCCCTTAGTCACCAACTGGAAGAAGGTGGACTCTAGCAGAGCCGAGAGGGTGGATGCTACTTTATACAAGCATCTCATAGGGTCGTTGATGTATCTCACTAACAAACGGCCCGACATGTTTTGCAGTTAACCAGTTGAGCCAATTCATGGTAGAGCCCACTAGGCTACATTAGGTTGTTGCTAAGCATGTGTTACGATATCTCCGGGGCACAGCAAATTATGGGTTATGGTTCAGACAGGTTGATGGCGTGAGGCTTCAGGGCTTCACCGATGTTGATTGGGCAGGGGGTTCCATTGATCGCAAAAGCACCTCAGGGTGTGCTTTCAGTATTGGGTCAGCGGTTGTTTCCTGGTTCAAATGGAAGCAAAGATCTGTTGCACTGAGCTCAGCCGAGGCCAAGTATATGGATGCCTGCGAGGCTATTTGGTTGAGGAAGCTACTTGTGGGACTTTTTGGTCAGCGATTGGAGCCCACAGTCATACACTGTGACAATCAGAGCTGCATTAAGCTCTCTAAAAATCCAGTGTTTCATGAATGCTCCAAACACATCAAGATTAGGTACCATCACATCAGAGATTGTGTTCAGCGAGGAAAGATAAAACTCCAGTACTTACCAACAAGAGAGCAGACAGGAGATATTTTGACCAAGGCATTGTTAATGTTTAAGCCATTATTATAGTTGTTTGCATTTCATTAGATAACAATAGCATAATCCAAGATCACTGAGAAATACACAATCGCAAGAGACACGACATTTATCCTGGGAAACCCTTTAGGGGAAGAAAACCCAGCAAAACTTCCTTAATATAGATAGCCAATACAATGCCAAAAGATCTCTTAAACAAATACAGAAAGTCCTCTCCCAGATATGCGCCACTCTCTCTCTCCTTCTTCTCCAGCAGCAAATCCGAAACTTGTCTCTCAATGAGCAAGTGAGTTGTGTGTCTAAGTGAGGCACTAGCCTCCTTATTTATATCAGACTGGCACGTGTGAAGTGTCTCTTCACTAGCAGGGCCGACTTCTCCCACTAGGTGGTTATAACCACCTTAATTACATTATGGGGCCTCTTTAATATCTATTGGGGCCGACTTCTTATTCTGCCTATTATAATTAACATTTGACCAATCCGCAAAAGGGGATTTGGTCCTATTACAATAGCCGACAAGATCAATCCACAATGGGGATTGATCCAATGAATAATATATCAAATAATAAAAATAATACTCTTTCCAGTTACATTATTTCAACACTCCCCCTTAACAAGAAGGGTATTCTCCAGCAGCATCATGCGAGAGAGAGAGGACAACATCATCAACAGCATCAAGTGGGTGAAAGGACAGCATCATGAATATCATCTTGGAACACTGACTGGCGTATCTATAAATCATCAGAAGTTTTCTTCATCGGCAGCATCGTCATTCTCAAAGGAATGCCATCATCATCTGCATCAATATGTATTAGTATAAAAACTGATACATCATCATCATCACAGCACAAGGCTGGCTCATCATAATATAAGACTGGCTTTACGTCACAGCTGTCAAGCTGGAAGCTCAATACTTTTCTCATCTCAATGTCTTGCTTTACGTCACAGCACTCAGGCTGGAAGCAAGATACTAGACTGGCTTTACGTCACAGCTCTCAAGCTGGAAGCACAGTACTAGTCTCATCTCATTGTCTTGCTTTACGTCACAGCACTCAAGCTGGAAGCAAGATACTCGTCATGCTTTACGTCACAACCATCAAGTCGGAAGCAAGATGCTAGACTGACTTTACGTCACAGCTATCAAGCCGGAAGCTCAATGCTAGTCTCATCATATCATCTTGCTTTACATCACAACCATCAGGTCAGAAGCAAGGTACACATCCTGCTTTACGTCACAACCATCAGGTCGGAAGCAAGGTACACATCCTGCTTTACGTCTGACAACTAGGTCAGAAACAAGGAACATCTCATCTTTCTTTACGTCTGACAACTAGGTCAGAAGCAAGGAACGTCTCATCTTGCTTTATGTCTGACAACTAGGTCAGAACCAAGGAACATCTCATCTTGCTTTACATCTGACAACTAGGTCAGAAGCAAGGAACATCTCATCTTGCTTTACGTCTGACAACTAGGTCAAAAGCAAGGAACACAGCAACTACTCCCCCTTTCGAGGAAGGTCCTTTCGGACTATGCCAAGCTTATCTCGGAAGTACTCAAACTTCACACGAGATAGGGTCTTGGTCAACACGTCAACAACCTGTTCATCCGTGCTAACGTACTGGAGCTTTAAGGCTCCTCTCTATACCATGTCACAGATGTAATGATAACGGATCTCTATGTGCTTCGACCTGTCGTGGAATACAGGATTCTCTGTCATCTTTATGCAACTCTGGTTGTCACATAGAATCAAGGTTGCTCTCATCTCTAAGTCAAATAGGTCGGTCAGCAACTTTCGAAGCCATATAGCTTCGCAGCTGGCAGAACATGCAGCAATGTATTCTGCTTCTGTTGTGCTGAGAGCAATACTAGATTGCTTCCTACTCTGCCACGAGATCATAGCTGATCCCAAACAGAAACAGCAACCTAAAGTGTTTTTCCTGTCAGAAACACTTCCTGCCCAATCTGCATCAGTATATCCACTCAATGTGAAATCATGATCTCCATCCATAGCTGAGACCATAATCTATTGTACCTTTAAAGTACCTCATCACATGTTTTGCAGCCACTAGGTGAACACGTCTGGGTTCTACCAGAAACTGACTCAAGGTGTTCACGGCAAAACAAATGTCTGGTCTAGTGTTCATCAGGTACATCAGCGATCCAATAATCTGTCTGTACAGTGTGGCATCAATCAACTCTGAAGAAGTATCAACCAGCAGCTTCAGCTTCGCTTCCATGGGTGTATTCATGGGCTTCCATTCCAACATGTCGAATCTCTTCAAGATTTCAACCGTGTACTTCCCTTGGTTAAGGAAGATCTTCTCAGGACTTTGCCATACCTCAAGACCTAAGAAATAATGCATTGGGCCAAGGTCTTTCATTTCAAATTCCGAGGCAAGTCTCTTTTTACATTCAGTGATGAGCTTTTCTTCTCCAATTAAGAATAAGTCATCCACATATAGCAGTAAGATTACTGGCTCATTGTTCATGATTTTGAAGTAGAGGTTAGAGTCTGTTTTACTTTTGGTAAAGCCTAAGCTCGTCAAGAAATTGTCTATACGGCCATACCAAGCTCTAGGAGCTTGCTTCAATCTGCAGACATGAGACTTCCTGTCTTCAACCTCAAATCCCTGAGGTTGCTCTATATACACTTCCTCTTCGATGACACCGTTTAGGAAAGCTGTCTTCACATCCATCTAGTGCAGCTTCCACTTCATCTTAGCTGCAAGAGCTATGATAGTCCTGATCGAAGTGTATCTGGCCACAGGAGGGAATGTCTCTTCATAGTTAATGCCTTCCTTCTGGGAAAAGCCATGAGCGACAAATCTTGCTTTATACTTCTCAATACTTCCATCAGAAGCATGTTTTATTTTGAAGAGCCATCTGGAGGATACCACATCTTTATTCTTCGGTCTGGGAACTATTTCCCATACTTCATTCTTCATTATGGATTGGTATTCCTCTGTCATGGCATCTGCCCATTCTTTTCTCTGAATGACTTCTTCAAAGTAGGTAGGCTCCTCTTCTAGGAGATCACACATCAAAGCCGTATAACTGGAGAATGGCTTTGGTCTTTTCACCTGTCTCATAGTTCCTTGGGGAACACCGTACGTCTCTCCATCTTGAATAAGCTCTCTAGCCCAAGCTGGCTTTCTTTTATGGAGGATCGTCATCTGAGGAGGTTCTTGCACTTCTACTATATCATGGTCTTCTAGAAGTTCCACATCAAGGGAAGTTACGACTTCCTTCACTGGTTCTGCAGCTCTGGGAACCTCCCTCATTGCAGTATTGGGGATTACGGGTTCCTCTTCATATACCTCTTCAAGCTGGCATAATTTAGATTTCTTGAGCGCTGCATCTTCATCAAAGGTCACATCCCTGCTGATCTCAATGTGATGTTGACCTGGTATATAGATTCTGAAGGCCTTGGAGACCTCACAGTATCCCACAAATATTCCCTTCTTTCCTAAAGGATCCAACTTGTTTCTCTTTCCTTTAGGTATATGAATAAACATTGGACAGCCAAATATTTTGAGATGGCTTACCTCTGGCTTCTTTCCGATGAGCATCTCTTCCGGTGTCTTGAGCCCAAGTGCACTATGGGACAATTGGTTCTGCACATAAACAGCTGCCATTGTTGCTTCTGCCCATAAGCACATAGGAAGATCTTGATCATGGATCATAGTCTTCACAGCTTCCAGTATGGTTATGTTCTTTCTTTCAGCTACACCGTTTTGTTGGGGATTATAGGGAGTAGTGAGTTCCCTCTTGATCCCAACATCTTTGCAGAAGTTCACAAACTCTTTTGAGGTATATTCTCCTCCATTATCTGACTTGAGTATCTTAATCTTTCTTTCAGAAAGGTTCTCTATCAAGGCTTTGAATTCCTTGAACTTGATGAACACTTCATCTTTAGTTTTCAAGAAATATATCCAGGTTTTGCGAGAGTAATCATCAATGAATGATACATAATATACATACCCGCTAATGGAGGATGATGGCATTGGGCCACATACATCTGAATGGATGAGTTCTAGGACTCCTTCTGTCTTGTTGTCCCTCTTCGGAAACGGGTTCTTGATGTTCTTCCCTTGTGCACATCCATTGCATATGCCTTTATGGTCACCTTTGAGATCTGGTAAACCTGTGATTGCTTTGCATATGTATGGTAGTGCCTTGTAGTTGATATGGGCTAACCTTCTATGCCAAAGTTCACATGAGTTTTCAATGGCGTGGGTCATGGCAGTCTTTGAGTGACCCTTTAGTTTGTACAGGCCATTTTCTTCACTTCCAATGATGATTGCTTCATTTAAGGTTTCTCCTTTAGCCCACATAAGAACTTCTCCATCTATAAAGGCAACTCTGAAGCCTTTCTTTTCTAAAGATGAAATGGAGAGTAGGTTCTTCTTCAAGCCTGGTACATATA
>JASDQU010108604.1:376112-389913 GCA_032191745.1 Picea mariana
AAGCTCAAACTGCCAGAAGGAGAAATAAGTGGTGCGCCCCCTCTGAAACTGCCAGATCTGCTCCAGAATCCTCCTGAGATGTCAGATGGTGAATCCCCTCCACAGGAATGGTTGTCCTGCTGCTGTGATCACTCTGCAACTGCTATCTCTGAATTCTGATGGCTAGAAACTTCTCTAGGAAAGAAAAGGTGTGCTAAACCCATGCGCCCTCCTCAAAGATGAAGTCTCTCCAGTAAATAATAGATGGTAGCTGCTCCTTGCTGCCCACAAACAAAGCTAGTGGCCCCTCTCTATCCTCCTCATGCAACAAACCCCAACTCCAAACTCCAAAAGCTCCTCTCCTCACAAGCAAAAGCCTCCATGAAGAATGCGCCCCTCCTTGGCTCCTTTGCCCTCTTTAGGCATCAAAAGTGAGACCTAAGATCCAAGGGATGAGATCATCCCTAATCAAAGGCTAAGATCAACTCTCATAAATGTAATCTCAAAACCCACTTTTGGGTTAATTCCCTAAGTCACTTTATGTCACCTCAAAATCACAAAAAGTGTGATTTAATGTTCACTTTACCAAAAAGTGACATTTTGCACTTTAACCAAAGTCAAGTACAAAATAGACATAAATGACTAAGGACAAAAATCCAAATGACTTTCCCACATGTGCTAAGGAGGGATAACACATGGGGAACACCTCCCAAGGTACACAAATCAACACTTCAAGCCCTCATGAGGGTTCGAATTGGTCATCTCCTCATGAATGCCTGTCATTTTTTAGCATACATGTCAATTTGCTCATTAAAATTAAATAAATCAATTCCTACAAAATAACCCTCAAAGGGTGACATTAGGCCTCCTCCATGAGATGTCGAGGTCATCTAGCAAAACGTTGGGACTCGAAAGGCCCTCCTCCTTTCCACATGTGCCAAAACTGCAGCCCAACATCTCTCAATTTCAAACCCTAGCCCTAGGTGACATCATGGGGCTACTAGGGTGATGTCCAAGGTCTCCAATGCCAACATCCAGGTGGGGAAGGGTGGCCCCCTTCATATAGGCTTGCCAGGGTGCCTCCAAAGGCAATGCCCTCTTCCTTCACTATGCAAATTGGTCTTCACTGTCTTGCCCCAGGCTTGGGGTTTCAACGTCCATCCATGGGCTTAAAGCCCTCATGAAGGTTCAAATTGGTCATCTCTTCATGAAAACCTTTCCACCGAGCAAGGTCCTGCAAAGATAAACAAGTACACCCTCCAGTGGTCCATGAGTCACAAGTATCATAGCAAGTAAATCACATCTAATGATCAAATCACCAGAGCATGTGCATCAATGTAATGTCCCCCACCTCTTGATAAAGAGGTCTGGGAAGACTTAGTTGTCTAGATATCCCCACTAGACCATAGTCTCACACATCATGGGGAAAAGTCAACCAAACTAATGTTATAATTTGAAGTTGGCTTAAGAAAAAGGGAAAAAGGCCAAAAAGTAACTCAATGAAGAAATAAAATGCTGGAGGTTTAGTTAGGAGTTGAACCTAGGGGTTAAACTAACTCAACAGGAAAACATAATGGAGGTATAAAAAAAATGCTAGGGTGCACCTCTCATTTCATCTTGGATATTTTGGTATTTGTTTGTTGATCTCTTGAGTACACAGTTTTGAGGGTTTTGAGTTTACAAACCCCTAGAGAGCAACTCAGTGGTGAAAGATTTCACTCACTTTTTCCAAGCTTGGTCTCGGGGATTAAATACTCCACGAACACCATTCTACATTCATCACAGGTTCCTTCATCGATTTAGGAGAGTAGCAGGGTCGTACTATTTAGGGTTTTCCAGCAAGGGCGCACCATTGATTGATGAACAGTTCGATCCAACTTATTGGGAGAGCTTTGGGGGATTCTAGCATTAGGGTTTTGCTTGGAGGACATTGCTCATTAGTTTGGAGGCTTTCTTGAGGAGTTACTATGGCCAGATTATTATTTACAGGTTGGGACGGTTTTGAAGGATAGATGACGTCATACACATAGGTTTTGAACAATCATACACATACACAGTACACCAGTGTTTTACGTGGAAACCCAAAGCGGGAGAAAAGCATATAATGTTTTTTCTTATATGTCTTGAGGAATTACATTTATTGGAAGCACGAACTTCTTTTGCTTTGCAGCTACAACTGGAAGGAAGCTCCAACCCCCTAGTTTCTCAGGCTACAATCTGAAGGTAGCTCCAAATCCCCAATTCTCTAGCTACAACCCCCTATGTTCTCCGACTACAACCGAAAGGTGGCTACAACCACCTGTCCTTGCCCCGTCCAACCGCCCTGAAGTAGAAGTAGAATAATGGAACCACTATCACACTATCACTGTGAGATATACCGCTGTAAACCTGTACCAATAAATCTGAACCATGCATCAACCTGTAATCAACCTGTACCATAAACAAATGCATCAACCATGCACCAACCTGTACCAAACAACCTATAATAAACCTGTACTATAAACAAGTGCATCCAACCATGTATCAAGTATGTACCAATCACGTGTCAACTACTCATCAACTATGTCTCATCAATATGTACCAACATCATCAACTATACACCTCATGTATGTGCCAACTCATCAACTACTTGTGTCAACCATGTACTCAATATGTACCTCAACCAAAAGCCCTCATCAATTTCATCATCCAAATTTGATTTGTAGCTCTGTAATAGACTTGGTGTATATGATCACATTCCTGCAAACCTTCCTTAACTTTAACAACAAGAGACTAGCATTTTCATCAAAATTTTCTTTAGTCTCACATGCCTAGTTTTGGATTAGTCAACAATCCTAACTTGAAGTAATCATAACTTTGTACTTGTAATGTATAAAGATCTGAAACTGGTACACAATGTTCTTCAGTGTGTTTTATGCAATTCCTCCAGGTGTCATTACTTGGAACCTCTCAGAAAAGGAGTTATAGAAAAAATGGCATACCTTGCTGAATTCTGTCTTATTCTAGAGAGAGGCCTTGTAGAGCGTGCCCTGCACGAAATATTTGTTGAATTGATCTGAAACTGTTACACAGAATACTACAGACTGTACCCTAACCAACAAATTTGGTCTCATTGAATTTGGATTTGTTATGATGAATTTATGACGTTTTTACCCGAAACACTTGTTTTTGACTAGTTTCAGGACTAGCCACAAAACCTATCTTCCACGGAGTGTAACTCCCTAAATACAACGACCCACAAGCTGAATGTTTTACCACAGATACATGGATATGTTTTGTCAATGGCATAGCAATTTCATGGTCTGAATCATTATAGCAAAAAAGTTATAGCGAAAATGGTGAGATGACCTGTAAATAACATACCTTAGATAGCACCATCAAAAGAATTTATCCTTCCTTGCATTTCGGCCTTCTTTTCCTCATCTTCCCTCAGAATTCGGCTTATATATTCTTGATTACCTCAGACACCTATAGATATTCAATATGCTCAAGTGTGATTAAAATGAGAGAGCCGTGCCTCTTATTTATACTCTCCAAGTAGCTTCCTTAAAAACATCTTCTAGGTCACTTTGCCCACTTTCCTTATTTTAGGGTTAACCCATTTCTAATTTCTCCATTAATATTATTATTGAAATAATTTATTTTGTATTCACTTTGAATTATAATACACCCATCACTTCACTTTATTATTTACCTTTTAAAATCTCTTAAACCACTTTGACTATTTTGGCCTTTTGGGGCTTCTAGATGACATATGAGGGTCCTCCAACATCCAAGCCCATTTGTTTGCCATTCTTCTTAGCTTTTTGTTTCATGTTTCAAGGAATTAGTTGGAGGCCACTGTCATGGCTTGGTGTCTAGATAGAACAATGTGATTCACAAATACCTCGTAGAAATTGGAAGGATGGCTCATGATGCAACTAAGAGCCACTACCCTGGCTTGGTGACCATATGATGGCAATGTCATACCGCTAAATACCTATGATCATGATAGGTCGACTCGTGACGAGACCTCCTATCCCCCAAACTAACACCTTGAGTATTCACTATCATTCATTTTGTGAGTCCTCTATTCTTACATAGAAGCGTTTGATTGCTTTCTCGGGGATCCCTAGGCGAAGCATCTCAAAGGTTTTACGATAGGATTTTATCTTTTTCTATCTACTTTTACCACCATGGGATCCCCTATTCTTATTTTTATGATTGCCTTTAGCCCCTTCTTGACACGAGGTAAGGTACAATCCATTCTTGGGTCAATACACCTGAAGATCCCAAAAGGCTGGGGAGATGGAGGGAAAAAGTATGGAAAGTGACAAGTATGGTAGGGAACGGACGATGACGTTTCAAGGAACCGCCCAGTGGCAACCTATTCCCGAGGGCAACCAACTTACTAGGATACAATGACACCCCCCTTAGGTTCAAATAAGGCAAATAGCATAAATTCCAAGAAAATGTTCTGAAATAAAGAAATATCCTTTGCAGCATGTTCAAATGATTTAAATTAGAGTGATACATACCATGATACCTAGACTCATTACCTCATGGAGCAAGACCCATTGCCTTGTGGGAAACATATCGGTGTGGTGGATGCTGATGCTGGTGATGTGTAGGATGCATCAATAAAAAGAAGGGCCCCTCTAGGGCTATGCTCTGTCCATCTGGCTCTCTGCACTCGATCTCTACAACCTGTGGGCCTTGAGACATGATCTCCTTAGTTATCCCTAGGTTGGGGGTAACAAAAAGCATGTTTGAGAGGGACTTGCGCTAGTCAGGCAATATAACGAGCAAAAAAAAAATTGGTCTCCTTAGAAGGTCGGGAAAGAGTGTGTCCCACTCTAGTATGTCAAGGGTTTGGAGAGGGTTTGACTTCAACATTACTCAAGACTCCATTTGGGGAGGGTGAGCTGCCCTTTGTCCACAATGTAATTTTTTCAAGCCCATTTGTTTTCTAGTCTTCTTCTTAGCTTTTTCTTTCATGTTTCATGGAATTTGTTGGAGGCCATTGTCCTGGTTTGGTGTCTAGATACGACAATGTCATTCACAAATACCTCGTGGAAATGAGAAGGATGGCCCGTGATGAGATCCCCTTTACCTTAGTTATGCAACTGAGAGCCAGTGCCCTGGCTTGGTGACCAGATGATGGTAATGTCATACCACTAAATACCTATGATCATGATAGGTCGACTCGTGATGAGACCTATCCCCGAACTAACACCTTGAGTATGCATTATCATTCATTTTGTGGGACCCCTATTCTTACAGAGAAGTGTTTCATTGCTTTCTCGAGGATCCCTGGGCGAAGCATCTCAAAGGTTTTATGATTGGCTCATATATTTTGCCAGCTACTTTTACCCTCTGGCCTTCAGCCCCTTCTTCCCACAAGGTAAGGTACAATCCCTTCTTGGGTTAATACACCCGAAGATCCCAAAAGGCTGGGGAGACAGAGGCAAAAGGTGTGGAAAGTGACAAGTATCGTAGGGAATGGACGATAACTTTTCAAGGAACCACCCAGTAGCAACCTATTCCCGAGGGAAACCAAGTTACTAGGATACAATGAAAGCCCCCTCAAGTTCAAATAAGTCAAAGAGCATAAATTCCAAGAAAATGTTTTAAAATAAAGAAATATCCTTTGCAACATGTACAAATGCTTTAAATATTAGAGTGATACATACCATGATACCTGGACTCATTACCTCATGGGGCAAGATCCACTGCCTTGTGGGAACCAGGTCGATGTGGTGGATGTTGTTGTTGGTGATGTGTAGGATGCATCAATGAAAAGAAGGGTCCCTCCAGGGCTATGCTCTGCCCATCTGGCTCTCGACACTCCATGTCTACATCTTGTACTCCATGTCTATAAGCCGTGGGCCTCGAGACATGATCTCCTTAGTTACCCCCAGGTTGGGGGTAACAGAATGCATGTTTGAGAGGGACTTATCCTAGTCAGGCAATATAACGAGCAGAAAAAAATGGTGTCTATAGAAGGTCGAGAAAGAGTGTGTCCCACTCTAGGATGTCAAGGGTTTGGAGAGGGTTTGACTTCAACATTACTCCGAGACTCCCTTAAAGCCTTATCCTATATTCATCATTCTACGATTCATTAGTCAACATCAGTTGGGACTCATTTGCAAACTATAGTGATCCACTACCTTCTTCCATTCCTCATATTATCATAGTATTTGTACTTGTGCAAAGCTTCCAAAAGATACATATCTGTGTAACAAATAGAAGTTTCTACCACTCTCACTTAAGTAGAGACTTTCCTCGTTTTAGTGATGGAAGAGGTCCAACACAAAGGAGGTTTCCCTAGTGACCTCAAGGGATCGAGTAGCAATATTAGCCAAGCCTACAACCCCCTATCTTGGTCACTTAAATGTGTTAGAAAGTAATGGATGTGCTCGTTTAACCATAGACAATATAACAATATTGTCACCCAACCATAGGGCGAAGCCACCCCTGAGCACCTTAACCTTGACAGAGAATGATTCCGGAAGAAAAGCAGTAGCCAACCATGGCTAATTCATAAAGATAACCAAGATTGATTAGAAAGTCCAACCATAACCAATAGAAAGTCTGAGCCTAAACCAGGAATACAGATTGCAGCTGCTGCCAGCTACAGTTGCTCCCCAGACTTGCGCACTTGCATAGTTTTTGTTGTGCGCACCTCTTCCCAGCTGAAATTTCGAATGTTAATGCAAGTAAATGATGTTAGAGTAGCGTTGGTTGAAATTATTGAATACTGATGTGGGGTGTTGTAGTTGAAGGAAAGGCAGGTGGTGACTTACCTTTTGGTGCAAGACCCATGCATATTTTACGATGAAATCCTCCTCATTTTAAATACGATGGTTATCTTCCTCCTTTACTTATTTAGAGTTTATGCGATTTTTTATTTTTGCATAAAATCCACTTCTACACAAGATTAAGATTTTTTGGTTTTTGTTTAAGATTTCTCATAAAATCAAAATAACTCCTTGGTCTTCGACCCCCCACTACGAACGGCCCTTGGATCAGTACAATGGAGATGTCTTTATCCATCTCCTAACGATGGGAGCAGAGCAGGTTCGAAAAAGGATCTTGGAGTGTCCCGGGGTTGGGCCAGGAGGGTCTTTCAACGCCTCCTTTTCTTATAAAAAGTTATTTCCACTTGCTCACCGTTAGCTCGACGAGGAAATAAAAAGAAAAGGAAAGGGAACAGGCACACTTGGAGAGCGCAGTACAACGGAGAGTTATTTTTGCATAAAATCCACTTCTACACAAGATTAAGATTTTTTGGTTTTTGTTTAAGATTTCTCATAAAATCTTTCAGTCTCTATTTAATACTTTTCATAAGATTTTTGAATTTTTATTTAATATTTTTTGGTTTGGTTTTTGTTGAATCCAGTAGGTTGGGGAAATGAAGGAAAATACTAGGGCTAGTGCAAATTCCGTAGGCACACTTGGTGAAGGTAAAGGTTCAGGAGGATGATGAGGTCGATGAGGTATGTATGGTTCCCTGCTTGTTTAAATTAGATGCATCTTATATTATTTATATATCGAGTGCACTGTAATGCAGGTGAGGTAAGGTGGATGATCGCGAATGAAACCACTGAAATATCTTTGTATGAGATAATAAATGTGGGCAATGTAGGAGATGCAGAGGTGGAAGGTGAGTTTTTCTTTGGTTGTGTTATGAATCTATCCTTGCTTCATATGATGGTTCTCCTTTCTTTTTACTTATTTAGGGATTATGATTTTTGGTCTTTTTTAAAAATTTCTCATAAAATCTTTTAGTCTCTATTTAATACTTTTCATAAGATTTTTTAGTTTTTATTTAATATTTTTTAGTTTGGTTTTCGTTGAATTTAGTAGGTGGGGAAATGAAGGCATATACTAGAGCTAGTGCAAATTCCATAGGCACAATTGGTGAAGGTAGAGGCTAATGAGGTCGATGAGGTATGTATGGTTCCATGCCTACTATGGTTCCATGCTTACTTGTTTAAATTAGATGCATCTTATATTATTTATATATCGAGTGCACTGTAAATGTAGGTGACGTAAGGTGGATGATCTTAAATGAAACCACTTAAATATCTTTGTATGAGATAAATGCGGGCGATGTAGGAGATGTAGAGGTGGAAGGTGAGTTTTTATTTGGTTGTGTTATGAATCTATCCTTGTTTCATATGATGGTTCTCTTACCTTTTTACTTATTTAGGGATTATGATTTTTGGTCATTGCAGAAGTTAATCATAAGTTTATGATTTCTCGCAATATATTTCAATATTTATTTAAGATTTTTCATAAAATCTTATGATTTTTGGTCATTGCATATCATTACTCATAAGTTTATGATTTCTCACAATATATTTCAATATTTGTTTAATATTTCTCATAAAAATTTTCAGTCTCTATTTAATACTTTTTATAAGATTTTTTAATCTTTATTTAATATTTAAGATTTCTCATAAAATCTTTCAGTGTCTGATTTTTTAGTCTTTAGTTAATATTTAAGATTTCTCATAAAATCTTTCACTCTCTATTTAATACTTTTCATAATATTTTTTAGTCTTTTTTAATATTTTTTGTTTTGGTTTTTGTTGAATTCAGTAAGTGGGGAAATTGAGGCAAATACGTGCAAATTCCATAGGCACACTTGGTGAAGGTAGAGGCTAAGGAGGACGATGAGGTTGGTAAGGTAGTATGGTTCCATGCCTACTTATCTAAATTAGATGCATCTTATATTTATTTATATATTGAGTGCACTGTAATGCAGGGGAGGTAAGGTGGAGGATCTTGAATGAAACGACTGAAATATCTTTGTATGAGATAAATGTGAGCAATGTAGGAGATGCAAAGGTAAAAGGTGAGTTTTTATTTGGTTGTGTTATGAATCTATCCTTGTTTCATATGATGGTTCTCATTCCTTTTTACTTATTTAGGGATTATGATTTTTGGTCATTACATAATATTACTCGTAAGTTTATGATTTCTTACAATATATTTCAATATTTGTTTAATATTTCTAATTAGATTTTTGGACTCTTTTTGAGATTTCTCATAAGATTTTTTTGGTCTCTATGTATATTTTCTAGTTTGTTTTTTATTGGGTTCAGTGGGTGAAGAAATTAAGGTGGGTCCTAACTAATTGTGGGTTTAGAGATGATGCAGATTTCAAAGTGCAATGGGTGAAGGTGCAGATTAAGGAAGACATGTATGGTTCCATGCATATTATTTATTTAAATTAGAAGTATATTATCATATTTTTCATTTGTTTATTTATTGAATGCATTGCAATGTAGGTGAAGGAAAATGGAGGAGCACTGACGACAATACTAAAATATCCTTGTATGAGAGAGACGTGGCACATTGTAGCAAAGTGCAAGGGTAGAGGTGGACGTAGAGGGTGAGTATTGCAGTAGAGTGTAGAGGTGAGTTTTCTTTTGCAACAAAATTATGTGTTATGTTATGAAATTCTTCTCATTTCAAATACAGTGATTTTCCTCCCTCCTTATCTATGTAGGATTTACGATATTTGGTCTTTACATAAGATGTATCTGTACATAAGACTAGTCAAAAGATTTTTACTCTATCTTTAAGAAATTCTCAAAAGATATTTGGTCTCTAAGAAATTATCATAAGATATTTGGTCCGTGTTTAATATTTATCATCAAATTTTCTAGTCTCTATTTAATACTTATCTATATTTTGGTGTGCAGGGTGTCCTTGGTTGCCATGAACATTTTTTGGGGTTGCAGAGCAACGTTTGTGTTTGTTATTTCTCTTTATTTACTTTCTCTTTCTCATTTTTGTTGTTTTTTTGCTATTGTTGTTTGTATATTTTGTCATTGTTGTTTTTCTATTGGTGCTATATTTTTTTTTGTTTGTGAGCATGGCCATGCTAATTTGTAGTTTAATATTTTGTTTTTTCTATTTTACTTTTTATCTATTTTTCCCATCTTTGTGAATAATTTTTATTTTTGGGTTCAATTGGTGGGGAAATTAAGGCAAGTATTAACAACCGCAGATTCCACAAGTATAGTGGGGAAAGATGAAGGAGGTATGTATTTTTTTGTTTTCTGTTAAAGTAATTTTATGGTTCTGTGCCATTTTAATTTAACTCATTTGTTATTTTATAATTATATCATGCGTGTTTGTTTAAATTTAGAGGCAATGTGGGTAAAGGAAGGTAGTTGGGAACTCCATGAATCAACGAAACTTGCTTCTAATTGAGTAGAGTTTGTAGATATGGATGGAACATAATAAAATTTTCAATGATATGGTTATGACTATATTAGTCTTAATCTTTGATTCAGAAGGGGACTAAGCTCTTCATGCTACTGGAGGGTTTGGGCCTCTCACTCGTCTCATTCAATCCCATAGTTTCTTTAGAGTGACACATTTGGCCTTTCAACTTCATGATATTTACAACCTACTCCATTGAGCTCATGTTACGTAGATTCTTCTCCAGCCCTGGGTTCTTTGCTTTAAATTTCACCTCAAAATCTTACATGAAGGAGCTTCAAATTTCACCTCAAAATCTTGCATGAAGGAGCCAAGAGCATCATTGACTCCCTTTATCACTCTATTATAAAGTGCCTCATTGGTGAAAGAATGTGTTATCACGCAATCTGTACTTGTCCAAAGTCAAAGGCAAGTGAGACAAGATTGGCGTAACAATGGGATATCCTATCACTGTCACCTCAATAGGAAATCCCCTCTTTTAGGGAAGGATGCAAGTCCAACCCAAGGGAGGCGTCCCCGATGGGCTAAAGGGTCGGGTATACTATGGTTATTTCAAGAAATGCCCCCCTTTTAACTGGTCACCAAAGTCAACAAAGTCTACGTCTGAGAAATTGAGGCAAAGAAGTGTAATTTGTGTTCTTGCCTGAAACAAGAACAACAAAACTTATATATAGAAATTTCATGTGCAAAAATGATAGTACGGCCAAAAGCAAATTGTAACAACCAGAAGAATTAGTGCTCAAAAGCAAATTGTAACAACCAGAAGAATTAGTGCTCAAAATTGCTAGAAAAGACAGTGAAAATTGAGCATATATTAAGTAGTTTCCTTAACAATTGTCACAAGCAAGTTCTGAGTAAGTTAGCTATGATTTAGCTTAGTGTATGTAGAAAAATTGTTGAAGTTAGATGGCTGTAGCAAACATTTATAGCAACAACAAGAAAGTTAGAGATCTAGGCTAAGTTAGTGTTGGGGGCTGTAGCAAACATTTATAGCAACAACAAGAAAGTTAGAGATCTAGGCTAAGTTAGTGTTAGATTTAGTTGGCATAGGTTTGAGAGAATAAGGTTTGAGTGTTTGATCAATCTTCCAACAAGAAGTAGTGAGAACTAGTGACTTTAAGGGTTTATGTAGTCAATTATATCAGTACGATAACTTGGAGAAATAACAATGATTATGATTATACTTGTATAAGAGATGAATAGGTGGAATCTTGAGGAGTAGCACCTTAAGTCCTCAAGTACCAAGCCCTTAAGAGAAGGTTCAAGTAGGGTGTAGGCACTTCTAGGCCCTAGCGATTTCTCCTATCCTTAGACTCTTGAAATATATTTAATGCAATAAGAACAAGACAAAGATTCTAGAGTGTTAGCACTTTAACGCTCTAGAAGTTGTGTAGACAAGATTTTCTTAGGCAAAACTAACAAAATGAAGAGCAAGAAAGTACCCCCAAAAGGGCACCAATTCCAGTCCCCCTCTTGTGAGATGTGAGTTATGATGTAAAAATGAATTTAGCCAGCCATATTTATATGGAAAATTCTGGCTTAATTACCGAACAATTGTGTTTTTCAAATTTTTGAGCCTACATGTCAATTTGCTCATTAAAATAAAACTAAATCAATTGTTTACAGAATAACCCTCAAAGGGTGACGTTAGGCCTCCTCCATGAGATGTTGAGGTTATCTAGCAAAATATTGGGCCTAGAAAGGCCCTCCGCCATGCCAAATGTGCCAAAACTTCAACCCAACATCTCTCAATGTCAAACCCTATCCCTGGGTGATGTCATGGGGATACTGGGGTGACGTCCAAGGTTTCCAAAGCCAACGCTCAGGTGGGGAAGGGTGGCCTTCATCGTCTAGGGTTGCCAGGGTGCCTCCAAAGGCAACGTCCTCTTCCTTCACTGTGTAAACTGGTTGTCATTGTCTTACCCCAGGCTTCGGGTTTCAGCGTCCATCCATAGGCTTCAAGCCCTCATGAGGGTTCGAACTGGTCATCTCCTCATGAATACCTGTCATTTTTGAGCCTACATGTCAATTCTCTAATTAAAATTAAATAAATCAATTCTTTATAAAATAACCCTCAAAGGGTGATGTTAGGCCTCCTCCATGAGATGTCGAGGTCATCTAGCAAAATGTTGGGCCTCCAAAGGCCGCCCTCCTCCATGCCACATGTGCCAAAACTGCAACCCAACATCTCTCAATGTCAAACCCTAGCCCTGGGTGACATCATGGGGCTACTAGGGTGACGTCCAAGGTCTCCAATGCCAACATCCAGGTGGGGAAGGGTGGCCCCCATCGTCTAGGCTTGCCAGGGTGCCTCCAAAGGCAACGTCCTCTTCCTTCACTATGCAAACTGGTCGTCACTGTCTTGCCCCAGGCTTGGGGTTTCAACGTCCACCCATGGGCTTAAAGCCCTCATGAAGGTTCAAATTGGAGATCTCCTCATGAATACCTTTCCACCGAGCAAGGTCCTGTAAAGACAAACAAGTACGCCCTCCAGTGGTCTATAAGTCACAAGTATCATGGCAAGTAAATCACATCTAATGATCAAATCACCCGAGCATGTGCATCAATGTAATGTCTCCCACCTCTTGATAAAGAGGTCTGGGAAGACTTAGTGGTCTAGATATCCCCACTAGACCATAGTCTCACACAACATGGGGAAAAGTCAACCAAACTAATGTTATAATTTGAAGTTGACTTAAGAAAAAGGGAAAAAGGGCAAAAAGTAACTCAATGAAGAAATAGAACGATGGAGGTTGAGTTAGGAGTTGAACCTAGGGGTTAAACTAACTCAACATGAAAACATAATGGAGGTGTTGTCGCCCTTATGCACACTTGCAAACGTGAGCTAAGTCCTGCTCACTTAGTGTGCCCTCGGAGACACAATGTCTAAGTCCCTGCCCACACTGTCACCTTGACAGGAACTTCTTCCGTCTAGGCTTACTCCTAGGGAAGCCAAGGGGGGTAGTCCCTAGTTACTAAGTTACTTTTAATTACAATGTCTAGGAGTTAGTTTTAATTGATTACAGGCTAAGGGGGAAAACTAGCCTATATGACAAGCAGCAATGCAAGTGCAAGTCTAAATTAATATGACAAGAAGCCCTTTCCCTAGGTCAACTAAAGACTAGTGCCTAAATGTTGGGCTATGGGGTCAACTATGTTCAAGGGTGGTTCGTTACAATAAGTATTACAATTAAATCAAAACAAACTACCCAATCCCCACAATAAGAATTACTTACAAGATTATACAAGATTACAACAAAGAGATATACAAAGATATACAAGATATAAAAGAGAGATACAAATTCACACCCTAGGGCCAAGCATGCCCCAAGTAGCTTTTACCCCACTTGGACTGCCTTCACTGACATCTACCCACTCAAGCACTTAAGGATGAAACAAGTGATGCTTCCCCGAGTGGGATACTCAAACACTTGTCTATCCACACCACAACAATGATAATTGATCAACAAAATATTCAGTAAAGCATAAACCATTATATCATATCACCATGAGAGCATAAACAGATAGTTGCAATATGAAAGATATAACAATTTAGATGATCACAATGTGTAGCCTATCAACACATCTACTTCCCAAACAT
>JASDQU010108605.1:18143-38593 GCA_032191745.1 Picea mariana
TGAATGAGCAGGGACAAGTTGTCAGGAACAAAGAAAGATTGGTTTGTAAAGGCTATGATCAAATAGAAGGACTGGATTTTGATGAAACATTTGTGCCCGTAGAAAGATTAGAAGCTATCAGAATATTTCTTGCCTATGCTTGTCATAAAAGGTTTAAAGTCTATCAAATGGATTTCAAGTCAGCTTTTCTAAATGGAGATTTAAATGAAGAAGTCTATATGGAACAACCAGAGGGTTCCAAACTGTCTGATAACCCTGACTTAGTATGTAAGATGAAGAAAGATTTATATGGGTTTAAACAAGCCCCTCGTGCCTGGTATCACAGACTGGATACGTATATCAAAGACAAAGGGTTCAAGAGAGGAACAATTAACAACAATATTTATATCAAAGTAGAGGATAATGATTTTCTCATCGTGTTGGTCTATGTAGATGACATCATATTCGGATGTAGAAGGATTCATTGGTACAATGGTTTGCTTCTTCCATGGATTCTGAGTTTGAAATGTCTATGATAGGTGAACTGTCATTTTTTCTTGGTCTGCAAATTACTCATAGGTTTGAAGGGATGTTCATTTCTCAAGAAAAATATCTAAGAGAAATGTTGAAAAGGTTTCAAATGGAAGATTCTAAACCTATGGGCACAAATATGGTTATTGGATGCAAATTAAGCAAGGATGATGACTCACCTGATGTTGATCAAAGCTCATATAGGTCAATGATAGACATCATGTTGTACATCACAACATATCACCCAGACATAATGCATGCTATTGGAATGGTAGGAAGAAATTAGTATGCACCTAAACAGAGTCATTTGCTAGCTGTCAAAAGGATATTCAGATATTTGAAAGAAACAATGAACTATGGCCTATGGTATCCTAAGAATCATAATTTTCAATTATCAGTCTACTTAGATGCTGATTGGGCTAACTGTATGGATGAAAGGAAAAGCACGAGCGGAGGTGCATTCTTCCTAGGAGATTCTCTAGTAGCATGGTTGAGTAAAAAGAAAGGTTCCATTTCTTTATCAATTACAGAAGAAGAGTACATTGCTACTGCTACCTGTTGCACTTAGGTATTATGGATTATTCAGACACTTGCAGACTTGGAGGTAAAATATGTTGCACTGATCCCAATTCATTGTGATAACACTAGTTCCATAAGTGTGTCCAAGAATTCTATATTCCACTCCAAGACCAAGCATATTCCCATAAAATACCATTTTCTGAGAGAGCAGGTCACCAATCAGATTTTTCAGGTCCATTACATTCCAACCACAGAACAAATTACAGACATCTTTACTAAATCCCTAGCCAATACACCATTTGAATATCTCCTACAGAAGATGGGTGTCATCCCATCTCACACCTAAGAGAGTCCATCCTGTTAGGGGGAGTTTGTATTGATTGAATATCTGATACCTCCAAAAAATACTGCAACAGCTCAGGGGGAGCGTGTTTTCTTTGACATTGATGTCAAAGGGGTAGAAAAAAACAGGTCTGGGTGCCTTTGTTACCATCAGTGCCAAAGGGGGAGATTGTTGGCATGTTTTACAGGCAACGTATGCTTGTCATTGATGGCAAGTACAACAACGATGATGGCTTGAGTACAGGTATAAGGTACCAGGCGGGCACCAAAAGTATTTTGGGAAGACGCAACAGAGCAAGCTCGTGAAGACCATAATAGATAGTGCAGAGGTGCACGCAGAGTGCAAAGTATGCATGTTTGTCATTGATGGAAAAGATCACGACCAATAGCACAATGATGATCGCATGGAAATATAAGAAGCTAAACTCCATTTCGAGTATCAGAAGCTAAACTCTATTTCGGAGTTTCAGATACCGGAAGTTGGAAGTGTCGAAACACTTCATCACAGAAATGTCGAAATGTTGAAATGCGAAACGCTGAAATCCTGAAATAGGCACATCAAAATCTCCATTTCTAAGTTTCAGATACCGGGAGTTGGAGGAGTCAAGAGTCAAGACTCTTCATCATAGGAGTCCCAAAGTTGTGGAATGTGAAATGCCAAAATCCTGAAACAGGCACATCAACAAAGTCTCCATTTCAGAGTTTTGGATACCAAGAGTTGGAGGAGTCAAGAGTCAAGACTCTTCATCATAGGATTCCCGAAGTTGTGGAATGTGAAAGATCGAAATCCCGAAACAGGCACATCAACAAAGTCTCCATTTCATAGTTTCAGATACCAGGAGTTGGCGGAGTCAAGAGTCGAGACTCTTCGTCACAGGAGTCCCAAAGTTGCGAAATGAGAAACGTCGAAATCGTGAATCACAATGAAGGCTCATGAATTTGTGAAATAATCCTAGCCGTTGGATCGAGGTTTGATCTAGGCCATCAGATCCATGAGGTGAATGTGGCAGACCGTGTCAGAAAGGACAGGTGGAAGACTACATCAGTACTGACACATGGCACGATCAGACAACGACAAGTGTCAAGATGACTTGGCATTTCAGGCCACTGGAAATCACAATTCTGAGTGACACGTGGTAGCCACTCGGGTCACAACATGTCATCGAGTGACGCAAGAGTGACCTCACTCTGGTAGTTTTTCTTCGGGAGTTTTAGCTTCATCACTCCCCCAAAGTCCCGAAGGCTGAGTCTCAGGGTAGAAGATGACCACCTGATCACCACGGATCGTGGACCGTTGATATGGAGAGTGAAGTGCTTGTTTGATTGGAGAGTGGTCATATCTCGTGGTCACATTGTCGAGAACTATAGAGTAGAGATATAGAAGAAAAGATCTATTTCAGATCTCGTGACATGGAGAGTCGAGACAACTCATCACAGAATCCCCAAAATGCAAAAATGTTGAAATGTCGATGTAGCTGGTGGTCACCGCGGGTGGTCACGTAAGTGGAAGGAGCTAGCATAGCTAGGCTCCATTTCAAGGTTCACACTGTAACTGCTAGAAACCATTGATGGTTTCTGCCAGAGGACTCGAAGATACTTCAGGGTGATCGCTAAAGAAGATGAAGTGTCTCGAGGCATCTTGCAATGAAATGAAGGGTGTTCATACAGACTATTGATAGATGGACGACCATTAGAGCCTGGAAATGCAACAGAGGGAATGAGCTTGACTGTGACAGAGAAGACGAAGAATCTCGACTACTGGAGAGGCTAAGGAATCTTGAAATAACACTCAGTGAGGATGAACGCATGGGTTTAACTGCCAGAGATGCTGAAGAGTTGTAATGATGATTAGGCAGAGCACTCGACATGAGGAGAGCATGAAGAAGCATTGCAAATAGAGGATGCAGAAGATGCACAAAGAGTATAAAAACACAGAACATAGAAGAGATTGGGTGTTGTTGAGAGTGATTCAGGTGTGTAGAAGGAGGTAGAGAGTAGCAGTTGGAATGCACAGAAGAGGAATGATGCATAGAAGGGACATGGCACACAGAGAATAAATCGCAGCAGAAGAAAAGAACAAAGATGCATAACTGAGACAGTAAAAGAAGTATGAGGTGCACTTGTAGAGAAAAATAGAAGATCAAAAATCCTAAGAAGATGCAGACAGAGAGACACTGATACAGGAGAGCAAAGAAGCATACTAGAACAGTGATAAGCCTAGTAAGCCAATGACAACTATTGAATCACTGTAATAAGTTTTAGTAGAAAATATTTATAATCAGGGTGGTAGGGAGGTTCTAGCTTCCATCTGGTTGTAGCCAGAGAAACCAGGGTGGCAGGGTGGTGCAAGGGAGAACATTGGTTCTCTGATATATAAGTCGGTGCATGTGTAACTGGAAGTTGGTGATTCCATCCAGTTGGTGCTGGAACTCTTAGGGAGTTGGTGCTTCCTTCTAGTGGGTGCTAGAGAAACTAGGGAGTTGGTGCTTCCTTCTAGTGGGTGCTAGAGAAACCAGGGAGTCGGTGCTTCCTTCTAGTGGGTGCTAGAGAATCCAGAGAGTTGGTGCTCTCAGCAAGTAGCAGTTTGCAAAACAGAGGTTGTAGCATCATTATGAGTTGGTGCTCATACGTATGATAATGTAGAGAATGTAAAGATTACTTATCATATAAAGAAGAAGAGGTTTTTACCCTTTATGGGTTTCCTCAGGAAATATTTGTCTCTGTGTATCCCATATGTGTGAATGATGCTGAATGTTCTATTGCTTACTTCTCTGCATTATTGTGATTGTCATTGAGTGCTCTGTAAAGAGTTTAAAATAAGCATAATTGTTTAAGCATGGTAACAACTGATTCACCCGCCCCCTCCTCAGTTGTCCAACATCCCTAATAAAATATGACAAACATCCATAGGAATTACATCACATAATATTTCATCCCTATAACCTCCTATTTCAAATTCAACTTGGAATTGTTGACTTGCCATGACTTGATGTCCTTTCTGTAGCCATGATACCTTGTATGGGTTTGTATGTCCAGTTGTCTTCAACTCCAGCTTTTCCACCATCTCTGTGGATACTATATTGTCAATGCTTCCACTGTCTATAATCACCTTGAAAAATTTGTCTTTCGACTTGAAAGTAGTTCTAAACAGACTTGTTTGTTGAACTGGTTCTGCTACATCCTTCTCAAGTTTAAGAAGAATCTTTCTCTTCATGAGGTTACTCCCTCCTTCTGATGCTTCTGCTTCCACATGTTTCTATGCTTCAAAAATGTGTGCTTATCCTCCTCTTTTTCTGTCGAGACATTCCCAAGATTTGTGTCCTTCTTTTCCACAGGTATAACATTTAACTACACCTCCTCTAGCTCTTCCTCTGGAAGAAAAACCTCTTCCACCATGTTTTCCTTCTTTAGAACTTCCACCTTTATCATGGTGACTATCTTATTTGTCAGCTTCATGCTTCGACTTCTGGAACTTATCTCTACTGGTTCCCTTACCTTTGTTTGAATTTTCGCTTCTGCTTCATTGGCTTTGCTTCTTGGCCAATTTTTCTTCGGCTTTCAAGGCTGCTTGATAAGAATCCTCAACTGTACTAATCGACATCATGATGATCTCCTCTTGGATTTTGTATCTCAGCCCATTGATATATTTTACTTTCTTTTCATTCTCATTTTCTTTATGTCCAATCCTGATGTTTAGTCGGTAAAATTCTTTAGTGTACTCCTTCACTGATAAACCTGAGACAAAAAGCCAAGCTAAGTTGAAAGCCAAATTTATCTGGAAGGATTACTAAATTAATTTAAGCTACGCTGAAAGCCAAATTTATCTTACCTTTCTATCCAACCCTTTTGTTTTGTTTCAAAATTTAGAGTGTCGGGCATTAGCTCCTTTTATTTAATAATCCCCCTCTTTATAAGACCTTGGCGGTGACCATGCGATTTTGGGCGCGACCACAAACAATTTGGAGTTAAACCAATTTTGGGCCCACAATGCTCCTCAAGCCTCCACATGTATTCTTGATGAAACCACAGTTTGGATTGCGACCTGCCCTTGATTTGTTAAAATCCTCGCAACTCCTGTCCCCGCAATGCTACGGGATCATCGATCTCACAATCTTGACGATAACAGCTAAATTGACCATTCAAATCTGTTCCCTTCAAATCTACGGACTAGATCTGCTCCCTTTAAATCAACAGTTGAGATCTCTTCACAATTATGAACTTTGGGAATTCGAAATATCAAACCTAGCTCCCTTGTATGTCAATCCTCCGGAGTTGACGATATACAGATACTTATCTTGCAAATCAATGGTCCTTCTCTTGTGTTGGGTGTTTGATGCTTCAGTCTAGATCAACGGTCTAGTGACCCCCTGCTCGATCGATGCTCGAGATCTCCTCCGGGTATTCAGACTTCTAGAGTCTCAAATATAAAACCACACCTTTTCTCCATTACTTTTATTTGAAGGCGGTGATCTCTTGATGTGTGTCTTGTTGATCTAATGATCAAGGATTGCTTCGATACCTCGGGTATTCACACTTTGACGATCTCAATTCTAAAACTTTCCCCGGAGCTCAAGATCCACTAACGAGTGTCCCCTCATAGATCAATGACTCATGACTCCTTGGTTCTTTGGGCTTTGGGTATTTCAAGTTTCAACTTACGCCTTCCTCTATATCTTCCGACCTGATGGCACGTACCCTCCTGGATTCAACGGTCTAGATATTCTCTAGCTGTTTGACTCTCCACGCTCCGAGAGTCTCAAATCTCAAGAGATCGACTTCTTATGCACTCGTGATATCTAACGACCCACACTCGCTTGACCGATCAAACGTCTGAGGCTCACTCCAAATGATATGACATCTCAAATATGTTCAGATGATCGAATGACTGAGATTCCTCTTTAGCGTTCCTTGGCTTCAGACTTCAAGAATCTCAAGTTTCAAACCATTCCTCCTCTTGAACTCATAGAAACCAAAAAATATGATTCATCCTGGCGATCCGATGCTTGATCTTCACTTCCGGTGACCTGACAGCTCAGGTCTATCCTTCTAATTGGATGGTTGATATTATAGTCCGACGTTCCGGACTTCGGGAATCTCAAGTTTCAACTCCGATAGATTCTCTCTCTTATGTGTGCGAAGTGATAAGGATCGTGCATTTCCTTCTAATCTGATGACTATTGATATTCTTCCCTAGGATCCAATGATCACAGTCATTATTCCTCCTGAGATTTTGATATCTCCCTGACTTAGAAGATTTATCATTTTTCAAAGGTCTTGAAACTTTGTTCCTTCTACGGATCTGACTATGGGATCTCATCAACACTTGTGAAATTGTTATCTCTTATGAGCTCCTATCCTATAAAGGATTTTGATATCCCATGCACACCTTGCATTCTATGGATTTCGAATAACTGAGTTTGAAGGATTTTCTTGAAAATAAAATGCTTCTCACCCACCTGGCTATCCTCTGTGCTAGTTCTTCGAAGATTGTTGGCTTCTTGATGCTGTGCACACCTTGCACCTAGTCTGAGTTTCCTTGGTTCTCTCTGAACCTCTCTGAGCCAATCTAAGACTTAGTTGATGCACTCCTTGTGTTCAAGATGCACACCTTGCATACGATTATCATAAGAGAAACAATTGAAACTCATCCAGTTTCGTCACGAACTCATACAGTCAATATCTCGAAAAATCATACATGAATGAAAATAAACTAAAGAATAGACAGAATAACATTCATTCAATCACACATGAAATGAACACAGTCCATGGATTTGGGACAATTTCTGTCTGTTCTATTCATTCATGAAAAACAAAAGTTACATAGTATTTATTCTACTCTACTCTGTACTACTGATCTCTATCTTCTTCTCCCTATTCTATCTATCTATTACAATACAACAATGAAAAACTATCTAAGGAATGGCTCCACGAGCTCTCTCGTCCTGTCTGAGATCTATCTTATAACACTCAAATATGTTACGTACTTTGTCCTATTACAATAACTACTAGTTATTGCCATATAGAGTCAACAATCCATCTCTGAAATCTCTTACAGTCCTTCATGACTTTACAAACAAGTTACAATTTAAAATTGTTGTTTACAAAATATCCCAACAACCGATTTAAATTCTGAAATTAATGTTTGATTTGAAATTCTACCATTGCCGAGATGTCATTTAATTGCCTACATGTGTGCATTGTTGATTTTGAAGGTGATGCTCCTACATCATAAAGACAACATTATAGTCCTTCTTCTATGGTCGTAGTAATCACATCCAAATATGGACTCCAAGAGTATTTTGATCGCTCCCAGTATTGAAAAATATCAACGGTGAAAACCACACCTTTGCTAGTTGCTTTCATAGTGGCAGGACTTTGGACGGTCCTACTAGCTTTGAATTTTGTCTGACAGATCTCATAGCCTAAAATATTTGGTTAACATATGTGTTACAATACATTTTCCTCCAAATTTTTTGATACAATATTTTGTGCAGTGAATTTGGCCAATATTTTTCTTCACCAACATTCCTAGTTGGTTGGTTGTTGCTTGCTTCTTTATTCCCTGGATGTTGCTTATTGTTGTTTGATTCAAATTTGCAGGGTTCGAGTCCTGTGGCTGCAATTGGGCCTTTGGTGCTTCTTAAATGGGTTGTTATTTGATGCTTTCTCTTGTTTGCTTAAAATTTGCAATGTTGGGGTATTGCATATGCAGTTGGATCTCTTGTTACATGGTTTTACAGTTGGCTCCCCAGAAAATACTATTAAGATAAAATAATATGCAAAATTTTGCAGTGGATGTAAATTACATCTCTTATGGCTTGGACCAGATTTTGTCAGGCTTCAACTATATTTCATAGCTGATGATTTTTTTCCCATGGTTAATGTATTTCTATGACTTCATAGTTATGACAGTAAGTGTTCTTGTGTGAACCATAACTTTCTTCTCTCCCTTTCTTTTTCCTCTTGTAAACTTTCTCGTTTTTTTCCTTTTGTTCTTCCCCTCTATTATGTGTTTCTGGTTCTACACTTTTCCATGTTTCTATGGTCGTGGGTTCTCGAGGTGGCCAATTAACAAATCGTCATCTCCATCTATATATTCACATCATGAGTCCTTCTGGACGCCATTCGTTTGCATATTTATCCAATTTCTTCTAAACTTGCCTGCTTTTCCCTTTTGTTCTTATCCTCTATTATGCATTTCTAGTTTTATACATTGTCAGGTTTCTATGCTCGCAAGTTCCCGATGTGGCGAGATGACAAATCGTCATGTCCATATACATATTCAGATGATGAGTCTGACTGACAATTGTTCGTTTGCATACTTAGCCAATTTTAGGAACGCGGGTTTGCAGATAGGTGCTATCGAACTATGGTAACCAGTTTTTAGGGTATACATCTTGCACCCAAAAATTTCGTTCTCTATAATTTGACCCAGGACTCCTTGAAATCGCAACCATGTGTCTACCTACAATGACTCCATCTGTCCGACCTACCTTTATATACTTATTCGAGTCTTCAAAGTTTCATGGGTTCACACGTTCCCGAGTTCAAAAAAGTTTAAAAGAATTTTGTCGCTCCCCTCCATCCCCGCCACCTTCCACCATTCCCAATGCACATTAATTATGCTTTTAAAAGTGAAAAATGACCAGACAGGTTCAAAAATATTGGCTTTAATAAGCAGAAATCTCGAGGACATCTCCCATTAAAATGCATAAACATGCAAATATTATCGGATATGATACCTTTTTTTTCTTGCATTTTGAATTTGCAAAAAAGTGTTGGTTATTTTAGTTTTTTAAAGGCATCATCATAGTAAAAGTGAAATATTGTACTACCCTGCTTCCATCCACAAACATGTCATCTAGAGAGGTCTTGACGTCATGTCCCTCTTTAATACTATGCATATGTTACAGGTTTTCATATTTGAGAATTTTCTTGGATATGGGAATGTTAATACGTGCTATTAGTCACTATTAAGCTCACATATTCGAAAATATTGGAATTAATAAGAGAAAAGATCGAGGGAATCTTCCATTAAGATGAATTAAAGCAAAATCTGTGAAAGATTATACTGTCATCCTCCAGCATTGATTTTAAATACTTATTCCCATTTCTCTCTATCATCAAAGAGTTGGGCTTTAGGGTGCCTTCGTTGTAATGTTATTGGTCATGGACATGTAAGACAAATTAGAGATTTCATTGAGGCCCAATTGAAAGATGAGAGAATGGTTTTATGTGACGTGATCTTTGAGCCAAAAAAAACTTTGTTAGCCAACAGAAACTCAGACAGGATGAAAAAAAAAACAAGTATCTTCTGATTGGTTTTCTCCCCATATTCAATGCTTTGGTTGGTTGAAAGGCCCGCCTAGAGATCTGTTTGTTGATCTTCTTTGTTTTCTTACTAGGAGTTGGAACGGATTTCCAGGTCACCTACAAAATGATCCTTTGTTGAAGTATATAGTTTCTTCCAACAACACAGATTTGGCAAGTGTATCAAATGTTGCAGAGCACACAAGAATTTGTCTTCCGTCAGAGGAGTCGCACTTACCATGGTTTGAAAAAAGTTATGTAATATTCAGAAATGATGCAAAATATTACTCCATTCATGAATATACTTAGAAGGAAATTATAAATTTGGATCGTCGTGAGTACGATAAACTGTATGGGTGGTTAAAACGACATACTAAAATTACAAAAGTTTCTATTTCAAAGTTTGTTGAGATACTTTTGCTTATGGTAACAGACTTGAAATAAAGCCATATTCTTTGTCAAAGTTTGTTCTCTGTCATCTAGATGTAGTTACAGACTCCACATACAATCAACTTTCTATCGCTACTGCACATTTTTTATTTTACTATTCCTATGCATATGATTGCATCTAGGTCGATGGGTTTGCCTTTATTTACATGAACATTCCCCTCCTACTTGAAGGTGGATATATAACCAGAGAATGACACTCTCAAAAATTTCTAATCCCTGCATCGACATGTAACTAGAAAAATTTAATGGGAAGGAATTTTGGATTATGGACTTTGCAACACTTTCTGAGGATTAATTTAAACTACCACCTTCTGCAAGATGTTTCACACGTTTAGGTAATGATTTTGTTTCTGAAAATCATATTTTACTACCACCTTCATGTAATCATTTTATTTCATTCTTTAGAAGAGACCTTAATGTAGTGGTGTATTCCAGAGTTGTTTCCACCTAATGTCAATCTTCCTGTTGTTTCCCTTGCCTTGGATAAGGAAAATGCATTTCTTCTGTTGCAGTTGATGCGATATTTGAATATTTTTTTTTTCAAGCCATACAATTTCTTATTTTTTTAAATATAGAACAATGTAATTTTTGAAAAAACGGTTGTTCGAAAGTTTTTAGGTGTTGTTTGGGATTCACTCCTTCAAGGATGTTAATTAATCACAAAATTAATATTTCTTGTACTAATGCAATTGAGATGTCATCCACTATGGAAATTGCATTAACACTACAATGTCATATAATAGATGTTTGACATGTACCTAATGTCAAGGTCATTATCACACATGACACCCAACATCCAAATATTTATGGACTCAAAGAAACATTGTAGTTTTCGTGAGAAAGCAACACTAATGTTGATGTTCTTTGCAGGTCTGACAATCCTACATTTTAAGTTCTTTGACAATGAAAACCCTTCTTGTTCACCTCATTGTCGCACTGCAGTCAATAACAATGTTCCCATTGCCACCGCCAATGTCAATGTCCAAAGCCGAAGCTATTTGGAGCCTGGGGGCACTTTCTATATGGATGCTTGAAGGTGAAACTACCTAGAACCTAGGATCACAAATTATTACACTTGACATTAGTATCAATAGTGATTGAAATTTGATTGTATGTCATTTTTGTTACTGCATCTAAAGGCCTCTCAACACTCTTTGACATAGAAATTGGTTGTCTGTCAATTTTGTTACAACTTTGTCATAAAATGTTTTATAATTTTAGAATGTTGATTCAAACGCGCATACAGATTCTCACGTTCGTGGGTATCCAATTTTATAATTTACTTTTTAGTGTATTCAGGCATGGAGTAATATTTGGCATCAATTCTGAACATTCTAGAACTTTTTGTGGGCCACCATGTCTCCCACTCCTATAATGAAAGATATATTCTAATGTGATTTGAAGTATTTGATACACTTGCCAGATCTGTGTTGTTGGAAGAAGCTATGTACTTCAACAGAGGAACATTTTGAAGTTGGCTTCGACATCCCTTCGAATTTACAATAATAAAACAAATAAGTTAAACATACAAATCTTCAGGCAGGCTTTTCAACCAAACAGATGATCAAATACAGGGAGAATAGCAGTCACAACATATTTGTTTTTTTGTTTTTGTCTCATCTTTTTTTTCCTAATAGGATTTGTTTCCCCCAAAGATGATGTGACATAAAACGACTCCCTCGTCTTTGAATTGGGAATGAATAGCATTTATAAGTTGTCTTGGATGTCAATGATTAGGAACATTACAAGGAAGGCACCTTAAACCCCAAGTTTTTGACGACAAAGGGAAATTAACACTTAACAAAGTATGGAATGTTGAACAACCAACCAATGCAGGAAGACAATATCTAGAAGAGACACGCTATTCAAAAAACTAGGATGGATCTAGTTGGCATCACCATTGAAGTCCAAGACCCGAAATTGATATTCAAATTGTTGGTTTTTACGAATCAAACATTTGATCGTCAAGTTAAAATATATAAAAGACTGTCCACAAGCTTCATTATTGTACATTTTTTTTTGTTCGTGGCAGGCCAAATCGCAATCATTGTGGAAAATAATCTCATCTTTATTTTGTAACCCATCTTATTTGAATATAGAATATTTGCAGTTTTTTTTATTGTGTTTTCCAATCCCTGGTATTGCTTTTAATTTTATTTTGTACCTTTTTTGTGTGTGTCATTAAACATGTACGACAAGATTTTCTTTATGTTGCCTAGCACTTCAATTTAAATAAAGGCTACTCTATTTGTTCCTTACATTTTACATGGAAGAATAATTTTTCATAGGCCATACTTATGTGGTGCCCACCCTATACTTAAAGAAAGAAATGGGAGGACCCGTCCTACTTTCATTCCTCGGGTCCCGTAAATAGAATTAATTAATGACTATTACAACAAGGTAACTCAAGTGTTGACGTGATGTTCCTGTTCAATATTTTTCATATATTTCAGCTTCTTCTATTCGATAATATCCGTGCATATACAAAAAATGTTGCATCATATAAGAATATATATATATATATATATATATATATATATATATATATTTATTTATTTTTCTTTTTCTTTTTATTGCTTATTGTTTTCAACAAAATTTGCGAACCAAACATCATCCTGCAAATTGGAAGATGATTTACATTTGAACCAATAATAATCTATTAATATATACTAATATGAATACTATTGGAATAAATATAAAACATTTCTCTTGGCCAAAAATTATCCAATTATCTGGCCATTGGGTCCAGGGTTTGAGGTATCCAACACTTATGGCCCCTGTTCCGTCATATACATCTTGTAGCCATATAAATTCCGTGATCTGCAATTTATGCTTTTACTAGTGAGAACTAACCAGGGGTTTGAAAATATTGACATTAATAAACGAACAATAGATTTTCTTTTGTGAGATACTTAGCCCTTTTCCCCTTTTCTTCTTCCCGTCTATTATCACTTTCTGGTTATATACTTAGTCTCCTTTCTATGATCATGGGTTCCAGGGTTGGAAAGCTGACATATCTTCATATCCATCTATATCCTCACATGACGAATCTGACTAACCGTTGTTCCTTTCCATACTTAGCCAATTTTATGGCCGTGATTATTGGGTTGGCGTTTTCGAACTCTACTTCTTCTTCTTCTGTGATATACATCTTGCACTCAAAACTTCCATGATTTCAACGAAATTTGTGAACTGAACAACATCCTGCAAATTGGGAGATGATTTACATTTGAACCAGAAATAATCTATTAATATATATTAATATGAATACTATTAGAATAAATATAAAAAATTTCTCTTGGCCAATACTTAGACAATTATCTGGCCACCAGGTCCCGGGTTTCCAGTATCCAATACTTATGTCCCTTGTTCCGTCATATACATATTGCAGCCAAAGAAATTTCGTCATCTACAATTTATGCTTTTACTAGTGAGAACTGACTAGCGGTTCGAAAATATTCACATTAATAAACGAACAATAGATTTTCTTCTATGAGATACTTAGTCCTTTTCCCCTTTTCTTATTCTCGTCGATTATCGCTTTCTAGTTATATACTTAGTCACATTTCTATGATTGTGGGTTCTAGGGTTGGCGGGATGACATATCTTCATCTCCATCTATATCCTCACATGACAAATCTGACCGACCATTGTTCCTTTCCATACTTAGCCAATTTTATGGCCGCGGTTGTCGGGTTGGCGCTTTCAAACTCAACTTTTTATTGTTTCGTGATATACATATTGCACTCAAAACTTTTGTGATCTACAATTACACCATAGACTCCTCGAACTCACAACTTCACTCTACGATTTTTCACAAATGTCTCAAAGAATCTTTTGCTTCCTTCCATTCCCAATAACTGCACGTCCTTCCTAATATACATTAATTATTCTCTTACTAGTGACAACTGAACACACTGGTACGGAAGAATTGGCAACCGAACCTCCACCATATACAAATTGACTACCAAACTCTGACATCGTCCCCTCTTCCATTTTACACATTATGCAATCAAAATTTCCAAGCGATACAATTTGACCGTCGGGGCCTCACATCTTCTAGGGATACCTTGTCACCCTATTTTGGATCCTTGCATTGGAGGGTTCTCGAAATATCCAATTCCTAGTCACCATTTCCTGTTCCACCCATCGTTGTACTTCTTTCCAAATATGCAACACCAAAGGTTTAATACTAAAACGCCATCTTGCAACAACCGTAAATATCATCACTAATAAGAAAAAGTGTCGAGGACTAACCATCCCTACAGAACTTGTCCATAAACATGCAAAGAATATCTTGCTAGGTAATGGAAAAGCTATTACAAATTTTAATACATTAGCGAAAACAAGTCTGGGCCAGCGTTTCCCTATTCCATACTTGGACACTTTTTCGATTGTGGGTTCCCATATTGATGGCCTCAAAATTGTGTTTCGAATCTTCCGTGACTTTCAAACAGTGCTCAAAGTTMTGCGATATACAATTTGTCTGTTGGAATTCCCTGTCATGAGCCCAACCATCCACCATTTATTTTCTTTCTATTGCTTATGGATTTCAATGAAATTTGGGAACCAAACAGGATCCTGCAAATTGGAAGATGATTTACAATTGGACCAGAAATATAAAAACTTTCTCTTTAAATTTTCCCTCTTTTCTCCCCCTCTATTATCCCTTTGTGGTTCTATATTTAGTCGCATCTCTATGAACACAGCCTCTTGGATTTTCATATTGGAAGATGCTTCTCTTTATCTATATCTTCACACCATGAGCCCAACCGACCGCGGTCCCTTTCAATACTTAGCCAATTATCTAACCACTGGGGCCCGGGTTTGCAATATCCAACACTTATGTCCCTATTTCATCATATACATCTTGCACCCAAAGAACTTCCATGATCTGCAATTTATTATTTTACTAGTGAGAACTCACCAGGGGTTCGAAAAGAATGGCATTAATAAATGGACAATAGATGTTATTCTGTGAGATACTTAGCCCTTTTTCCATTTTCTTCTTCTCGTCTATTATCACTTTCTGGTTATATACTTAGTCTCCTTTCTATGATCATGGGTTCTAGCATTGGTGGGCTGACATATATTAATCTCCATCTATATCCTCACATGATGAATCTGACCGACCGTTGTTCCTTTCCATACTTAGCCAATTTTATGGTCACGGTTGTTGGGCTGGTGCTTTCGAACTATGTTGCTTCTTGTTCCGTGATATACATCTTGCACTCAAAACTTTCGTGATCTACAATTCCACCACAGACTCCTCAAAATCCAGAGATTCACGCTACCAGGGTTCACGAATGTTTCAAAGTATTTGTCACTTCCTTCCATCCCCACTAAATTCCCATCCTTCCTAATATGCATTAATTATGCTCTTACTAGTGACAACTGCATACATTGGTACAAAACAATTGAAACCCGATCCTCCGCCATATACAAATTGACTATCAGATTCTGACATCGTCCCCTCTTCCATGTTACAGATTATGCATTCAAATGTTTTGAGAGACACAATTTGACCGCCGGGGCCTCACGTCTTCTGGGGAGACCTTGTCACCCTATTTTGAATCCTCGTGTTGGCGGGTTCACGAATCTCCAATTCCTAGTCAATATTTCCTATTCCAACCATCCTCATACTTATTTCCAAATATACAACACCAAGGGTTTAATATTAAAATGCCATCATGCAAAAACCATAAGGATCATCATTAATAAGAAAAAGTCTTAAGGACTAACCATCCCTACATAACTTGTCCAGAAACATGCAAAGAAGATCTTGCGAGGTAATTGAAAAGCTATTACAAATTTCAATATATTAGTGAAAACAAGTCCGGGCCAGCGTTTCCCTATTCCATAATTGGACACTTTTTCAATTGCGGGTTCCTGGATTGACAACCTCAAAATTGTGTTTCGAATCTTCTGCGACTTGCAAACAGTGTCCGGAGTTCCGCGATATACAATTTGTCAGCTGGAATGCCCCATCACAAGCCTAACCATCCACCGTTCCTTTCAATACTTAGCCCCAAGTTGGTTGTATCTCCATGACATTGTACATTTACTGTGTATCGAGTTTTCCCTACGGTTTCGTTGCTTCATACTTAGACACTTTTTCAATTACGGGTTCCCAGAATAGCAGGCTTAGGATTGTGTTTCCAATGTTCCATGACTAGAAAATAGTACCCGGAGTTCCACGATATATAGTTTGTCTGGAAGAATGAATCATCATGCCCTCTTCCATGTTACACATTATGTGGTCAACACTCCCGAGAGATACAATTTGACCCTCGGGCCCTCAACTCTGATGGTTGTATATTGTAACCCTATTTCTAAGCGTCACCAATCGATTTTGATAATTATCCATTTCTTAATTGTTGTTCCTTGTCCCCACCACCTTCCTACTTCTCTATGGAAATGAAATTGGAAAGCTTTAATGCTAGGACTTCATTGTGCATGAACCTTAAACATGTCATTAATTACCAAAAGGGTCTTCTATATACAAATTGACTACCAGACTCCCATATCATCCTCTCTTCTGTGGTACACATTTTTCATTCAAGTTACGAGACATACAATTTGACCATCAGGAAGTCACGTCTCCTGGGGAACCATTATCACCTTAATTCTGATGCTCGTCTGATGACTTTCCATACTTTCCCATTTCATGGAATCTCTTTCACAGCTCCTCGGGTTGGAAGGTTCACGAAATATCCAATTATTAGTCATTATTTATTGTTCCTGACCAAGGTTTAATGCTAATAGCTCATCATGCAACAACTATATAGACCACCATTAAAAAGAAAAAAGCATCGAAAAGACAGTGAAATTTAATTAAAGCTCGACTCCTCGAATTTAAATTAATTTATCTTATCTTATTTTCTGTTTTCTGCCCAGATACATGCAGACAAGATCTTTCCACGCAATGGGATATATATTACAAGTTTCAATATATTAGCAAAAACTAATCCTCCTAGTCGTTTCTCTATTCCATACTTGAGCCACTTTTTCGATTGTGGGTTCACGGATAGGCGGGCTCACGTTTGCACCTCCATTGTTCAGTGTCCTGCAAACATTACCCAGACTTTCGTGATATACACATTTCCCTATGGACTGTCCTATCATGCCCTCTTCGGTGTTATGCGTATTGCACTCAAAAAGTTCTGAGACATACAATTTGACCCTGGTGCCCTCACCTCCAACGGTTGTACCTTGTAACCCTATTTTGAAGCCTGCCCGACCGCTTTCGATAATTAGACACTCCTTAACTTATCTTTCCTATCCATGGGACCTTCATACTTCTTTCTTAATATGCAATTAGTAACCTTTCATGCTAACAAATGACCATGCAGGAACCACCAACATTGTCATTAATGAGTGAAACGCTCGAGGAGATCTCCCATTAATACACATGAAACCAATATCTCCGGAGAGTTATATTGTCCCTTTCGATTTTTCATCTCAAACACGGGTCGTCGCATTGGCCCGTTCAGGAAATATCCAATTCTTAATTGCTCATTGTCGTATCTTCCATGTTCACACTTCTATGTGTGAAATTACTAGTCTTTAATGTTAACAACGCATCATGCAACAATCGTCAAAATTGTCATTAATGATCGAAAGTCTCAAGGAGATCTCCCATTCAAATGCATTGGACCAAGATTTGCACAATGCTATATTATCCCTTCCAACTCTTCATTTCAATCATCGTCTAGAGAAAAAAAACGTTCTTGTAAACTTATGGTAGCAGTTCGACAACAATTTTGTGGAGATACAGTGAATATCTTCGAACGTCAGGACCAAAAATTCCAGTGGTCCAGGGCATACTCTTACTATTCATCCCATTCTACCCAGAACGAAGTGATTTAGACCTCTGGAATCGCTCATGAAGGATGCGTCCCTAAGGTTTTTGACTATAAGGAGGTGGTTTCTTGGTGTGCTGAAAAATATATTTCAAGACAAATAATTATTCCACTGCACGACCATTCTCCTATTTCTTTGTCACCTCAGGTCTCTCGCAATATGTTAATATTGTCGGAGCCAGCATTGACCTTTAGAGGACAATACTGCAAGTAGTTCCTAGAAAAAAATGATAATGGGTTAGACATCTTAGTCGAGTTCCTCGAAGACTCGAAAATAGTTCCTAAAGATATCACAAATTTTTAGGGAGGTCCTTTAGAAATCCATTCCAGGAAATTGCTTGGTTGTTTACAAGAATAACGGGACAAGAATCCACGACAAGCATTTCCCGTATAGTTCTTTATATTTTGTACTTCACAGTCAAAGAAAAATTCATTTTCGATTGGGGGAAGATAATTTCCATTGAAATCTGTACCCATCTGTCACAATTCAAAGAATCATATAAATTTTATATGTCATCCTACTTGATTTTTGCAATAGTGCATTGCTGTCCGTTTCCAAAACTGTCTCTTTCCAAGAAAATAAATTGTGAATTCGACTCAGTAACATTCTGGTACTAGGCCCTGTGGAGGCACAAGGCCTCCCATTGTTTTTATGAGGTTTTTAATGACTTTGTCTCAGTTTTCAAAGATTTATTGTTAGGAAAGGATGCTCTCGGGATGTCTGGCCAGGAAACCGAGTTTTTGAATAGGAAGGGGACACTTGAACAAAAGGAAAATCACAGTGTACTAATGGTCTTTGGCTCCAAGGAAAATCCCTCTTTCCTTCCATGCCACATCACAGACAAGATGTTTGTTCCAAAAATAGCAAGGCAATACAACTTTTTCCATGACAAGAAAAAAAAACAATTCATTCCTCTGCCCTGGAAAGTCGAGGACTTCATGTGCAGAAATGTCAACAAGATTGACGAATTCGCAAGCCATTTCAAGAACTTGGACCTAACATATGATGAAAGGCTAAAAGGGTTTGACACTAATGGGATTTTTCAAGAACATTTACTAGCAGTTGGATTTAGCATCTCTTTTATCCATAGATTCCTGACCGAAGATAGACACAGTGATGAAAACGCTCCTTTTTCTGGCGATTGCGACGTAGAGACATTGCAAAGCACGACTGAATTGAATAGACAATTGGAAAAAGTATTCGGTGAGAAGAGTATATAGTCCCCCTCCAACCCTCCCAAGAGAATGACATCAGGGAGCATCGCTTCAATGGCCCACCCCAGTAAGAAATCAACCCAGAAATATTCAAATGGAGGAGGAGATAAGAACCCTCCTTGCACAAAAATTGATAGTTCTCACAAAGTTCCCCTGACAAAGAAGAGAAAAAAAATTGTAGGGCAAGGGGACGAACCCAAAATTAAAAGTGAGCAGATGCAACTTGAAATTGAAATTGGGCACATGCACAAAGTTGGCCCATCCGCAGACACGATGCACCATAATTCCGCAATGGAAATAACTGAGACCAAATTTTTTTATGAAGATGAATCCTTCATATTCCTGAGTGTTGTTTTTGACAACCAATCTAAACATATAGTCATTGAAAAGAGAGATGTAACAAATAAGAAAGTATGTCATCTAGATATACTATGGAAAATTTCCCTATGAAGTCTTTCAATACTTCATTCATCAATCTCATAAATGTTCTTGGTGCATTTGTCAACCCAAATGACATGACCAACCATTCAAACAATCCTTCATTTGTCTTGAATGTTGTTTTGCATTCATCTCCCGCTCTCATCCTTATTTGATGATATCCACTCTTCAAGTCTATCTTAGAAAAATAACTGGCTCCACTCAACTGTCCATCAAATCATCCATCCTTGGTAAAGGAAATCTGTACCTAATGGTTATCTTGTTGATGGCTCAGGAATCTGTACACATTCTCCATCCTCCATCTTTCTTTGGACATAATACAGTTGGTACTGCGCATGGGCTTAGGCTTTCCTTGACTAAACCTTTATCCAACAACTCTTGGACTTGATTTTTGACCTCCTCATTCTCTCTAGGTGTCAATCTATAAGTTGCTTTGTTTGGTAAACTAGATCCTGGAATAAGGTCAATATGATGGTTTATACTCCTAATGGGTGGCAATGAGTGTGGTAACTCATCTACTATTATATCAACAAAGTTTTATAACAGTTCCTGAATTTCTATAGGAAAATATTCCACAGAAGTATTTGTAAGGATAACTCTAGGCTTCCTCACTACAACTAACTTCATTTCTTTCTCCTTCTTGACTTCATTCAAGAGCTCCTTCCCACTCATGAGAAGTATGCTTGAACTAGCTTCTCTCTTTTTCTCTTTGTCTTCTATGGGTAATAACATATGTGTCCTACCATTCTTTTCTAGGGTATAGGTATTATTTCTTCCATCATGAATAAATTTTCGGTCATACTT